>SJYC01077961.1:0-19630 GCA_006408675.1 Madoqua kirkii | reverse complement strand
TTATTAAAAATCTTAACATATATATATCTAAGAATCCATGTAAGGGAATGATAAAAAGTGTGATTAAAGATTCATGTGCAAAGATGACAATTAGAAGAAAGAATTGACGAGATAGCAATAATCTAAAAGTTGAAAACAGAGCACTGATAATAAATTCTTGCTTATTCATATATAGAGATATTATTCTGTGTTTAAAATTATGTTCTAAAAATATTGCATGGCATGGGGAAATGCTTACAATGTAACCTTAAGAAGAAAGAAGCAGATTATAAAAACATATAACCCTGGTGTTGATATATACATATGCATGTATGTATGCACACATGCAGTGAAGAGAGAAAAAAATAAAAGCAAAATATCAGCAGCTATTGTCTATGAATAGCAGAAGTACTTGATGCATTTTTATGAGTATCCTTTTTAATTAGAAATAGTGAATCAAAGTATGTTTAAAAACTAAAACAAAGTTCAATGGTTCTTTTCAGAGGTACAACATAATATTCTAAAACCTTCTAATACAGTATACTGACACATATATATGGAATTTAGAAAGATAGTAATGATGACCCTGTAGGCGAGACAACAAAAGAGACACAGAGGCATAGAACGGACTTTTGTCCTCTGAGGGAGAGGGAGAGGGTGGGATGATTTGGGAGAATGGCACTGAAACATGTATACTATCATATAAGAAATGAAGCGCCAGTCTATGTTCAATACAGGATACAGGATGCTTGGGGCTGGTGTACGGGATGATCCGGGGAGATGGTGTGGGGTGGGAGGTAGGAGGGAGCTTCGGCATTGGGAGATCGTGTACACCTGTGGCTGATTCATGTCAATGTATGGCAAAACCAAAACAGTACTGTAAAGTAGAATAGTATTAAAAATATATATATATTAAAAATAAATAAATAAATAAATAAATAAATATAGCAGTGTGTAAAAAAAAAGAGAGAGAAAAAAAACCTTCTAATATCAGTTCATTAAGGTGGTGGAGCTCTGATTCATGTATAAAATGATGACTTTGACATTTTACACTTTCACTGGTGAAATGAATAATCAGGTTCTTCCACCTCCAGAATGAGCTCCTAAATTATCACAGTGGAGTCATGCACTGAAACTCACCTCCCCGTTGCTGCTCATCCATCATCCTGGATGCTCTTGGTTTTCCTGCTCTTGGTTTTCACAGTCACCCTCCCTGGTGCATACTTCACTGTCCTATGCTTACATTACAGTAAATCCTTCTTAATTTTAACCTTTTGCTCTCTATCCTGCAATTCATCCAATTTTCCGTTATCAGATTAGTCATTCTAAAATTCCAATTTCATGAAGTCATTTGTCTGCTGGAAATGCTTCACTGATTTTCCACTTGCTATCATTCAACCATAAATTCTTCTTTAAAGCCCTCCTAACGGGAGTGTAGTCTCTATCACTTTAATCAGATCACTCCTCAGATGTGCTCCTTGCCATTTCTGTGCCATTTTCACCCAATTACACTTATTTCCCTGCTTATCTCCTCCAGGACACACCAATCTATTTTTGAATGGATCTCATCTCCTGTAACACTCACAGTTGTTGTTTAGTTGCTACATCAAGTCCAACTCTTTTGCAATGCCATGGACTGTAGCCCACCAGGCTCCTCTGTCCATGGGATTTTCCAGGCAAGAACACTAGAGTGGGTTGCCATTTCCTTCTCCAGGGAATCTTACTGAATCATATTCTTCCTGAACCATTGGCAGGTGGATTCTTTACCACTGAGCCACCAAGGAAGCCCAATACACATAGTTGTATATGTTTATATAATATTCATAGTTGTATAAACCCAAATAACTGTTTAACAAGAAAATTTCTCAATTTCCTTCCAAATGACTTGTGTTTAGAAGTCTCCCCACCTGCCAAAAGCTAAAATGTTTTAGACATCAAGAACCATGTTTTATCTCTGACTGCTGCACACAGCATACACAAAAAAGAATATACATCGCATATATAAAGCCAGGCAGCTAGTGAAGGGAAAAGAGTGTTAGATTCTCATCCTGGACTCTTGGAATCTAGTCCACCTTGACCATTACTTACCTAGTATTTCCCCAGCCAGATCCCAGGCTTTGTTCTTTTTTTCTTTCTTTCCTTTTTTTTTAGGTAGACCATTTTTAAAGTCTTAGTCGAACTTGTTACAATATCGCTTCTGTTTTATGTTTGGTTTTTGGCCTGAGGCATGCAGGATCTTAGTTCCCCAACAAGGGATAGAACTCATGCCCCATACATTAGAGGGCAAAGTCTTAATCACTGGACCACTAGAGAAGTCCCCTGGGCTATGTTCTTTTCACCCATTGTTGTTTACTCAGTCATATCCCACTCTTCTATGACCACTATGGACTGTAGTCTGTCCTCTGTCCATGGGATTTTCCAAGCAAGAATACTGGAGTGGGTTGCCATTTCCTACTCCAGAGGAATCTTCCCAACCCAGGGAGTGAACCCATGTCTCCTGCATTGCAAGCAGATTCTTAATGGCTTAATGGGAAGACCTTTCACCCATTATCTTACTTAATTTCTTGGCGTGATGAGATTTCTTATCTCATCAATCCTTCTTTCCTCCTCTAAATACTACTAACTGCCTCAAAAAAGGTGAAATATGAAAGCACTTTTAAAATATGAGATTTATATATGTTAAAGAGTTATTATAACCATTATTGGGTCTTGAGAACATCTTAAGAGTACAATAGAAATGAAAACAGGTCCAAGGACCTGGGTCATCACTAATTCTTCCTGGTTGGGAGATGGTGAAAGGTTTCACTTGATCTCTGTGAGTACCTATTTCTTAATCTATGAAACGGAGATAGTAACTTCATCTCTATTATAATATTTTATTCATTCATCCATAAAATATATCCTATATACCGTAATTTGGGCTAGCACTTATATAGCAATTAGAAGGAAATGATTAAAACAAAATACAAATACACACACACACAAACACACACACAAGTTAATGTTCTAGTCTCCAATGAGTTCACAGAGAGTTCACAGAGAGTGGAAGTAAATAAATATAGACAGGACAACATGAAAATTGCTGTGTGAGGAGAATTTACTAAGCCTTTCATACTAAAAGTACACTTGTGGAGGTCAAGAAAGGTAATATTTGAGCTATATTGAAAGGAAGTTTGAAGTCAAGGGGACAAACAACATTCATGTCTCACTTAGACGCTGCCCAGCAATCTTTCCACATGACCCTAGTTAGAAATTTTCCTTGTGTCTTCAGACAGGCAGACTTGTTATCTTTGTACCTCTGGCTCTGAGTTCAGTTCACTTCAGTTCAGTTGCTCAGTCATGTCCGACTCTTTGCGACCCCATGAATCACAGCACTCCAGGCCTCCCTGTCCATCACCAGCTCCCGGGGTTCACTCAGACTCATATCCATCAAGTCTGTGATGCCATCCAGCCATCTCATCCTATGTCGTCCCCTTCTCCTCCTGCCCCCAATCCCTCCCAGCATCAGAGTCTTTTCCAATGAATCAATTCTTTGCATGAAGTGGCCAAAGTACTGGAGTTTCAGCTTTAGCATCATTCCTTCCAAGAAATCCCAGGGCTGATCTCCTTCAGAATGGACTGGTCGGATCTCCTTACAGTCCAAGGGACTCTCAAGAGTCTTCTCCAACACCACAGTTCAAAAGCATCAATTCTTTGGCCCTCAGCCTTCTTCACACTCCAACTATCACATCTATACATGACCACAGGAAAAACCATAGCCTTGACTAGACGGACCTTTGTTGGCAAAGTAATGTCTCTGCTTTTCAATATGCTATCCAGGTTGGTCATAACTTTCCTTCCAAGGAGTAAGCATCTTTTAATTTCATGGCTGCAGTCACCATCTGCAGTGATTTTGGAGCACAAAAAAGTAAAGTCTGACACTGTTTCCACTGTTTCCCCATTTATTTCCCATGAAGTAATGAAACCCGATGACATGATCTTCATTTTCTGAGTGTTGAGCTTTAAGCCAACTTTTTCACTGTCCACTTTCACTTTCATCAAGAAGCTTTGTAGCTCCTCTTCACTTTCTGCCGTAAGGGTGGTGTCACCTGCATATTTGAGGTTACTGATATTTCTCCCAGCAATCTTGATTCCAGCTTGTGTTTCTTCCAGTCCAGCGTTTCTCATGATGTACTCTGCATAGAAGTTAAATAAGTAGGGTGACAACTTACAGCCTTGATGTACTCCTTTTCCTATTTGGAACCAGTCTGTTGTTCCATGTCCAGTTCTAACTGTGGCTTCCTGACCTGCATACAGATTTCTCAAGAGGCAGGTCAGGTGGTCTGGTATTCCCATCTCTTTCAGAATTTTCCACAGTTTCTTGTGATCCACACAGTCAAAGGCTTTGGCATAGTCAATAAAGCCGAAATAGATGGTTTTCTGGAACTCTCTTGCTTTTTCCATGATCCAGCGTATGTTGGCAATTTGATCTCTGGTTTCTCTGCCTTTGCTAAAACCAGCTTGAATATCAGGGAGTTCACAGTTCACGTATTGCTGAAGACTGGCTTGGAGAATTTTGAGCATTACTTTACTACCATGTGAGATGAGTGCAATTGTGCGGTAGTTTGAGCATTGCTTGGCATTGCCTTTCTTTGGAATTGGAATGAATAGTGACCTTTTCCAGTCTTCTGGCCACTGCTGAGTTTTCCAAATTTGCTGGCATATTGAGTGCAGCACTTTCACAGCATCATCTTTCAGGATTTGAAACAGCTCCACTGGAATTCCATCACCTCCACTAGCTTTGTTCATAGTGCTGCTTTCTAAGGCCCACTTGACTTCACATTCCAAGATGTCTGGCTCTAGATGAGTGATCACATCATCATGATTATCTGGGTTGTGAAGATCTTTTTTGTACAGTTCTTCTGTGTATTCTTGCCACCTCTTCTTAATATCTTCTGCTTCTGTTAGGGCCAGACCATTTCTGTCTTTTATCGAGCCTATCTTTGCATGAAATGTTCCCTTGGTATCTCTAATTTTCTTGAAGAGATCTCTAATCTTTCCCATTCTGTTCTTTTCCTCTATTTCTTTGCACTGATCGCTGAAAAAGGCTTTTTATAATCTCTTCTTGCTATTCTTTGGAACTCTGCATTCAGATGCTTATATCTTTCCTTTTCTCCTTTGCTTTTCACCTCTCTTCTTTTCACAGCTTTTTGTAAGGCCTCCCCAGACAGCCATTTTGCTTTTTTGCATTTCTTTTCCATGGGGATGGTCTTGATCCCTGTCTCCTGTACAGTGTCATGAACCTCATTCCATAGTTCATCAGGCACTCTGTCTATCAGATCTAGGCCCTTACATCTATTTCTCACTTCCACTGTACCTCCTCTCTCCTCAAAAGGTAGTGCTGACTCCGAATTCCTCTAAAAGTTAGAAGTCATCGCATGAGGGCTTCCCCATCTTCCCATCTCTGTGCCTACAACTAACCTCCAATGCGCAAGCAAAACATCCCCTTTCTCTCTTGTCCCAATACGGATGTATCGAGACTCCCCTCCATCTGTAGTTTTGTATCTCCCTTCCACTCCCCACCCCTACAATCTCCCAGGGATGCGATTCTGTTGTATACATCATCTCTCCATCTTCCACAACATTGCTTCATTCACAAGTCCTAGACATCAAAATATTTAAACACACTCAAGTATTTCCAACCCACCCCTCCACATACATGCAATTTTCCTATTCCCCACATCCTCCTGCAGATACAGTCCATTTCCTTCTTCCTGGAATGGTTTATAGGATTGTCTCCATTTTCTTAACTTCCACTTAATCTTCAAATCACTGCAGTATGACATCTGCTCTTTGGCCCTATTGAAACTGCTCTCATCCACTTAACCAAAGACATTTTGTTGTTAAATATCTTCAGTTAGTTTTATAATACTGCATACTTCCTTCATTTTTGTCCTTTACCCCAGATACTGCTGTTGAATCGTCAAGATACTATTTCATGTCCTTTTCTTTCTTCATGGTTATACATTTCCCATGCATAGCTTTGAAAAGTAAAAGTTGTTCAGTCTTGTCTGACTCTTTGCGATCCCATGGACTAAACAGTCTGTGGAATTCTCCAGGCCAGAATACTGGAGTGGGTAGCCTTTCCTTTCTCCGGGGGATCTTACTAACCCAGGTCTCCCACATTACAGGCAGATTCTTTACCAGCTGAGCCACCAGGGAAGCCCAAGAATACTGGGGTAGGGAGCCTATCCCTTCTCCAGGGAATCTTCCCGACCCAGGGAGGGAACTGGGGTCTCCTGCACTGCAGGCAGATTGTTTACCAACGGAGATACCAGGGAAGCCCATGCATGGCTTTACTTGGCTTTACTTATCTTTTACCTGCTAACTCTCAAATTTCAGCCTAATCTGCTTCCTGAACTTCAGATGTATTGCATTGTTCTTGTCCTACTCAGGACTGTGAACTTGAATGAGGCTTGAGAAATCAATTAAAGGCTTTGTTTAGTGGAACAGTGATTGAATTACATCTGTGTTTTAGAAATATTACTCATAATAAAGTAGGAAAGAGGCTAAAGGGATAAGAAAGCAAGGTCCAGAAGACAAAGATAGCTACAAGACATGCAAAAGAATGTGGCAGATGATAGAATGCTATATAAATTCTCCTTACCTTGAACGGCGGACTGGAGTCACTTGGTCTTGCAGAAAAGTCAAAGGAGATGATGAGATCAACTCCCCTCTGAGGTCTCAGGATCAAAGGGTATGGAAGGTTAAATGTGAGGCCACTGTCCACCACATGAATCTTTTTACTTTTGACATCCAAAGGTTCATATATCTGCTCAAATTCATCAGGATCTTTAAAAAGGAAAGAAACAAACAGAATGGGTTAAATGATCACTTAACATCATTTAGAATTTAAAACTATTTGTTATGTATATATGTGAGAAGAATTCCATACGGTTAGACCTTCAGGCCTTGAAGACTCTTCATCTGTAACAACAGAGTAAAAGGTTCTATCAGTAAAAGTACTGTGAGGAATCTAAGATTTTTTTTTTTTAATGTGGACCATTTTTAAAATATTTATTGAATTTGTTACAATATTGTTTCTGTTTTAAGTTTTGGTTTTTTGGCCATGAGACATGTGGGATCTTAACTCCTGGACCAGGGATCAAACCCTCACGCCCTGAGTCTTAACCACTTGACTGCCAGGGAAGTCGCTGCTGTGAGAATTAAGTGGGACAAAATATTGAAAATGCAAGCAAGGCTCAGGCCCTAGGAGTAAGTTTAAGCTGTGTACCATGAGCCCTGTCCTAGGATTACTTACATTACATAGGTCTTTACAGGTTTAAAACCACTTCCTCTGGCATTATCTTGTTTAAGACTTAGAACAGATATGTGAGATAGAGGATACTATAAATGGAGGATGAAATACATGAAATGCATCTCTAAAGTGGCATAACTAGGGAGTGGCAGAGTCTGAAGGGTCCCCCAAGTATCTCTCTAGGTGATGAAAGTCCAGGAGAAGAGTCCAGGCAATTGAGCCAACACACATTGTCTGCTGCTATTTAGGCACTACCTAAGTGCTGAACGAGAGATGCACACTCTGCTCCAACAGAGCACACTGCTGGTAAGTCAGTAAACAAATATATTAAAAGATGGTTCAGGCACTGATAAAAGGGGTGAAAAAAGTAATAGAGGGTAATAGGAGGGGGCTTCTCTGGTGACTCAATGGTAAAGAATCCACCTGCCAATGCAGGAAACATGGGTTTGATCCCTGATCCGAGGAGATCCCCTGAAGAAGGAAATGGCTATGCACTCCAGTATTCTTGCCTAGGAAATCCTATGGATGGCAGAGCCTGGTAGGCTATAGACCATGGGCTGCAAAACCACGGATATGACTTAGTGACTGAATAACACAACCACAGCAGTAGGATAGGGAAGAAGTTCAGGTAGATGGTCAGGAGACAGCTCTCTGAGGAGGAGACTTTAAGACCAGATTCAGGGACTTTCCTGCTAGTCCAGCAGTTAAGAATCTGCCTTCCAGTGCAGGGGACATGGGTTCAATCCCGGTCTGAGAACTAAGATCCCACAAGCCATGGGGCAACAAAGCCTGCATCTCACACGCTGGCAGGTGGGTTCTTTACCACTAGCGCCACCTGGGAAGTCCCTTTGTTATATTACATATATGGTATCAAACCCAACTTTAACATCTGTCTCTCTGACATTTTTATTGTTTAACAATTTTATAAGGTAAAAAATTGTGAGTCTGTGTAAGTTTTAAAATATTTCACGAAGAAGCTGGAACATTTTTATTTGGATATTTTTATTCCTCCTAAAAGCAGCTTTATTTGCGTGTATATAATATATTGTATAGTAGCAGTGCTCTGTCGCTTAGCTATGTCTGACTCTGCAACTTCATGGACTGTAGCCCTCCAGGCTCCTCTGTCCATGCGATTTCCCAGGCAAGAATACTGGAGTGGGTTGCCATTTCCTTCTTCATGGGATCTTCCTGAGCCAGGGATCGAATCCGTGTCTCCTGCATTGCAGACAGATTCTTTACCACTGAGCCACCTGGGAAGCTCTTATGTTAGTAATTTCATATATAAGATTTATCAGAAGACAAAGGAAATATCATTTATATCACTTTAAAGATAAGGATTGCTATTGCTAAGTCACTTCAGTCGTATCTGACTCTGTGCAACCCCATAGATGGCAGCCCACCAGGCTCCCCTGTCCCTGGGATTCTCTAGGCAAGAAGACTGGAGTGGGTTGCCATTTCCTTCTCCAATGCATGAAAGCAAAAGGTGAAAGTGAAGTCGCTCAGTTATGTTCGACTTAGCGACCCCATGGACTGCAGCCTACCAGGTTCCTCCATCCATGGGATTTTCCAGGCAAGAGTACTGGAGTGGGGTGCCATTGCCTTCTCCAAAGATAAGGATATGAAACCCTAATAGGTCCAGTTTAACGTAGTAAGAATGAAGACTCAAAGCCTGGTTCACGAAGTCTAAACCCTAAACACAGCGCCACATTGTCACTTCAGAAAGTGAGTTGCACAGCCACAAGACTCAAGAATTTTGAAGTGGGTAATTTAAAAACACAATAAGTGCAATGCACAGAGGTAATCTAACCATGCATCTATCAATCACGAAAACCATATTGATATGCATATTTCACAATAAGCATAAAAAATTAAAAACATTAATGGGAATATTTGTTTACAATGCAGTAATTTTCCCTAATAAACTACAATGATAATTCCCAAATAATTTTTTTTGGTTTCATAAACTGATGCTTTAAATTTCAAGTAAAAGGTTAACTAGTAACAGAGTATTTCTCTCTTATTCTATTTGATTTGATCTCTCTCATCATGAAACTGATAGTCTTCTTTTTCCTCTTTTAAATCCAAGATTACATTTGAGAGAAAAGTCTTTATGTAGACCAGTTCACAGCTCTGGCATGTAGCTAACCACCATGATTCCCACTATCCACCTAAACTGACAGGAAACAGTGTTTCTTAACTGTGTTGTAAAAAATACAGTTTTGCAAGATATTACCAGATATTCTATGTAAAAAATAAGAGTTGCATGATTAAAAAGGTTTGAGAAATACAAGATTCAACAACTTAAAGTAACAGCAAATTATAATGTGTGATCCCTATATTCCTTACTATGCTTTGGACTAACAGCACTTTTAAGAGGAGATGCTACTTAATCTTGACAATAACTCTATAAGACAGTTAACAACTTTCTATTTTAAAGTCAACCTTTGAGGTAAACAGTAAGGACTATTGCAAACTCACTAACCTACAGGTTCATCGGGATCAGGCTGCTGGTTTTTAGTTTCACTCTGCTTTTCTCTTGTTGTCCAGCTAATAAATGACACAACTGGGATTCAAACACAGTTGCTGCTGCTGCTAAGTCACTTCAGTCGTGTCCGACTGTGTGACCCCATAGACGGCAGCCCACCAGGCTCCCCCGTCTCTGGGAGTCTCCAGGCAAGAACACTGGAGTGTGTTGCCATTTCCTTCTCCACAGATACAGCTAGTCTGCTTTTAAAGTACTATACTTGAGCGGTCTTTAAGTAGGACCTCTCACATTCATTAGAGCATCCCATTGCATTGTGAAGTGGGACGTGGAGTTGTTAGTTTTACCAAACTTATTTGAACTTGATCCCTATTTATTACCACCCATTAAAATGTTACAGAAAGTTTGATAAGTGCCCCTATGAAAGAATATCCTCCCATAAATTTAGGCATACATGGTTTCCAAATCTGTGAATGAGTGAATCAGGCTCTTTGAAAGGTATGGAAACGTGCTCTGCTTTATAATTATGAACCATTTCCTTAAAACAATTCTGCTGTGGAAATTTTATGATGGTCTTTTTACAAATACATCAACTGATTCCATTTATAATGCACAAATATTTGGATGTTTGTGTTTTGAACTCTTCCCTAGATGAAGTCATGTCTTGATTTCTTATTCCAGATGGCGTGTGTTGCAGAAAATAACATAAACACAAAAGTAAACAGGAAAGAAGTCATGTAACTAATGACCAGCTTATCCAAAATTAGTTTCCACAGGTACACAACTATTTTGAAGTAAACAAATGAAGGGAATTTTATCATCTAATTTCTCTTATTTTCAAAAGAGGGACTGCAAGGTGAAGTAATAAGCACAAAAATAGCACACTATCTTTTTCTCATTTTAGGTTGATTATTTTAAGATGCTCAAATTTTAATCTATTTAAACAAAATAGTAAAGCAAATGTGAAATTTTTCCAACATAATATATAGATAAGATAAAAGAGCTCTAAATTTAAAAGAGGAATAACCTTACTGTTTTGATTAAATTGTGGAGTTTTAATTGTATAATAAAACTTTTAATGAAGACTTTATGAACCAAGTTGACTATCATATATGCTAAACTTTGAAACTTTCCATTCCAAACACACAATCATTCTAAAACTTGGAAATAACCAGAAGGAGATAAATGGAGTCCATCCTGGTAAAAGTTTTATCTGAAAAAGCACTAATCAATTTAGTACATTTAGTCTAAAATGTAGTCATTTTTAATAATGTTGGTTTATAAACAGCAGTGAATTTGAATGAACTTGTCACTCATCTGACTAGATTTTTGACTAGTCAACATTCTGTATACATTTTTCCAATCAGAAAAACACAAAATAACAAGTATAAGTTGATGAGATATTCACTGACAATATTTAAAGTTCCTTCCAAAGTTCATTACTTTAAAATAATTTTGGGCTTCCCTGGTGACTCACACAGTAAAGAATCTGCCTGCCATGCAAGAGAACCAGGTTTGATCCCTAGGTCGGGAAGACATCCTGGAGAAGGGAATGGTTACCCACTCCAGTATTCTTGCCTGGAGAATTCCACAGACTACAGTGGGCTACAGTCCATGAAGCTGCAAAGTCAGACACAACTGAGCTACTAACCCTTTAATAGGTTAGAACAAATCAAAATTTCCCAACAAAAGAAATAGTCTATTTAATATCATATTTTAGTTGCAATATTAAAACATGTAATATCATATTTTAGGATGAAAAGAAGAAAGAGGAAAATGAAGAACACTCAGATAAGATGAGCACAGTCAAAGAGGCACACTTCCTAAGGGCACCAAATTTATCTAATAAAAATGTAGGATGTCCAATTAGATTTGAATTTCAGATAAATAGCAAATGATTTTTATACAAGAATGTCCCAAATGTTACAAAGGAGCATACTTATTCTCTCTCTGTATAGGTATAGATATAGATATATATGAATTGAAATTCAAATTTAACTGAGCACTGTGCTTTACCTAGCAACCCTAACACTTCAAATTCTACTGTGAAATCACCAGGAAGTTGTTAAAATGTTGCGTGCAGAGCCCGTGCTGTATAAACCACAGCAAGATCAAAGTAGTAACATAAAACAGATGTAATAAGTACATACAAGGAAACTTCCATTTTTACATCAGCAAGACAATGACTAATAAAACCAAGGCTATGAGGAAGGGAGTGAGCAGAAGGGAAAGGTTTTTGAGCAATGTCAAGAGGCCTATTCAAGTGTCCCAATTCCAGTTCAGTTGAGCAATTCTAGGCAAACATGATGCTGACTCCTTTGATCTTCCTTTCCTATGGAGTAAAATATTAATGATTCTTTCTGGTTCTAAATGCTCTGTGAGGCTAAGTTTTTTTTTTTTTTTTTTTAAGCCCATCATCACTCATCTATATAGCCTAAGTTTCTAAAGAAGATGCATTTAAATGGTATGGCAATAGCAATAAGTAAAATCATAAGTAACACACACACAAATAACATCACTGATTGAACAGTCAAGGGTTTTTATTTTGGATGAATTTTTAAAAAGATATTGACTTTATCACAAATATTCATAGACTTTTATTATAGTTCATATGAAAGGGTTTGCATGGCAGGTTTATAATCAGATATATCTCATATCCTAGACTTTGATACCACAAACATAATGCAAAATATAGTGAGTTTCCACTTCTCTTGTTTAAAAACAGGGGTAAATTTTGCTTCTGCAATTTCCCTTAAACTCAAGCAACAAACAAACAGCATTACCTAAACAAAAAGATCTAAAGCCATGTCCTAATTTTGACAAATATAGGCAGAATTCTTCAACAAAGAGTAGCAGGAAGATTTTTGGAAAATTTTCCATTTACATATTCATAGCCTCCTGTCAATGTTCCTAGGCAGAAATGATTACAAAATGACATTTGGGCAATTAAGGGAAACAAGATAGCATGATGAAGTAGAAAAAGTTTACTATGACAGGAGCATTATACGAAAGATGATCATGTAGTGATTAGTCACCAAGGCAAATTTAACTGTTAATTTGGAACACCCATGGAAATGAAGAATTGGAAGTATTCTTTAGTTTGGCTAACTGACAGTCCTGAAAGTGAGTGGGTTCTTAAGAGATTCTTAAGAGGCCTTAAGAAAGTTACCTAATCTTTCAGAGAACTGGAGGGACAAATTCAATAGCCTGTTAGTATACGGTATTTCTTTTTCTCTGCCTTTACTTCACACTGTATAATAGGAACTCTATGGGGTCCCAAAAGATAGTGCTGATGAACCTACTTGCAAGGCAGCAATGGAGACGCAGAGAGAACAGGCTTGTAGACACTGTGGGTGAAGGAAGGAGAGGGTTAACATTGAAACATATGTTACCATACATAAAACAGAGAGCCAGTGGGAATTTGATGCATGAAACCGGGAACTCAAACCTGTGCTCCCTTATGAGCTAGAGGGGTGAGATGTGGAGGGGGGTGGGAGGGACGTTCAAGAGGGAGGGGACATTTGTATACCTATGGCTGATTCATGTTGACAGCTCGGCAGGAACTAACACAATATTGTAAAGCAACTGTCTTCCAATTAAAAATAAATTTTAAAAAATTCGATAGGCAGAGGGACGCTGTAAATAGGTAAACTCAGCTGACTCTCACCGCTAGGGGTTAGGCATTACTGCTCTGCACTCCTAGGGGCAGGAGTCGGGGGTTGGGGAGGACTTCATACAAAAGATTCCCTCCCCAGCTCTGGGTCTGCTGAGACTTACTTCCTTTGCCAAGGAGAAACACCCACACGAGATCTGAAGGAGGAAATGAGACAGAGACTGCATCTGTGCTATTTCTACTGCCAAGCACTGTTGTGGGGGTGTTTGTGGGGGTGATTTTGAAATCATTCCTAGATGCTTAGCCTGGAGCTTGCTCCTCCACGCCTCAAAACCGTTTTGTAAGCACTCAATTCCCTTCTTCAAACCCCTTTCACTTAAACAAGCGAGAGGGTTTCCTGTTTCCAGTGAGTGAACCTTGACCAACACAGAGAAGCAAAGTCCCTCTCAATATTTCAATGAAAATTGTTTATGCTGACACAACGAAGCTGTTTCCTGTCCAGCGTATTTTTCCTTCCAAAAAACCAGTAATTCATGGTTCTTCCCCCATAAAAAGAAAGGAAAGCAAAGTCGTTCCATCATGTCCGACTCTTTGCAACCCCATGGACTATAGCCTGCCAGGCTCCTTCATCCATGGGATTCTCCAAGCAAGAATACTGGAGTGGGCTGCCATTTCCTTCTCCAGTGGCTCATCTGGATCCAGGGATTGAACCCGGGTCTTCCACATTGCAGGCAAACTCCTTACCATCTGAGCCACCAGGGAATTCCCTCCCCCCTATTAAAAGCACGTTTTAAAACTGGATTATAAATGAGTTACTAGTAACAATAATTAAAATGCTCCTCTCCAGAGAAGGAAGAACAATCTCTTGAATTAGCTTCCGTGGGTTATACTTTGTGTACCTACCTGCAACAGCGGCATCCAGTTCGTCTTCATCCAGGGACTCTTGCATGGTGAAGTCTCTCAAAGGAGACATCGGATAGGATGTGTTGAGATTCAAGCCCAGCATGAAGTTGTGCACCTTCCCAGCCCGTCCTTCTCTGGTATTGAACAAAGCTGAGTCTCCCACCAAGGCCATGAGCATACGCTGGACCCAACTTGCTTGATTATCGTTTTGATATTCTCTCTCTGCTTCTTCATTTTCAGTGCCTACAGAAAAAGATCATTATACATTGTCCAAAATCCATAAAAATGAAAAACAGATCTTTGGTCTATGGAGTGTTAACATCAGAGGAATGCCGGCTCTCAGTTCCCCGAGCAGGGATCGAACCCATGTCCCCTGGCAGTGGAAGCACAGAGTCTTAACCACAGAACTGCCAAGGAAGTCCCTCCAGTTTTTGATTCAACAAATGTTTATTCATGTAAATTAATACAGTCAATATTTCAGTTAATCATATTTGTTCTTAAATTGTTCTGACCTTTACCAGCTTCCCAGGTAGCTGAGACAGTAAAAGCATCTGCCTACAATGTGGGAGACACAGGTTTGACCCCTGGATCGGGAAGATCCTCTGGAGAAGGAAATGGCAACCCCCTTCAGCACTCTTGCCTAGAAAATCCCATGGATGGAGAAGCCGGGTAGGCTACAATCCATGGGGTCGCAAAGAGTCGGACACGACTGAGCGACTTCACTTTTTTTTTTTTCTGCCCTTTATCTATAGTCAGTCTAAAGGCTATATTCTTGACAGTGTTACTTGGCTTATTCTTTGATTTCTAGAGAAACTTCTATTTTTCCATTTTTCCCTTTCCCCAATTCTTTTCTTCTCTTTTCTTGGCTATAGCTATGCATAAGGGGGGAATACCCATAGTAGCTAATCCCCTTCCTTTCCCAAGTTTCCTTCCCTGCCATGTTAGAGAAACATTCAGAAATCATGCAGACTGAGAGCAGACAATTGAAGGATTTAACATATATTTGCCTCTCTATAAACACCCTTCAAAATGTCATTGCATATTTGCTTATAAAGTTGGGGGTTTAAAAGTCTGTAATTTAAATGTATGTTTTAAAATGGCTTTAAAATTTGACAATCTTCCCAAAGAAGCAGTTTTCAATGACTTTTTCCTTTAAAATCGATGTACTCGTCACTACTACTGGGAAGCATATTGTGTCATTATTTCCAGCACTGGTTCCAGAATCAGATTGCCCAGATTCCAATCCTCTCTCCACTGTTTACTAGTTAATTGACCCTTTTCAGTATTCATTTCCTCATCAGTAAGCCTCACTGGGTTGTTATGAGGATAAACTAAGTTAATGCATTCATGCAAATTTCTTAGAAAAGTGCCCGGCCTACGTTAAATTCTCAGTAAACACTAGTTGGTAGTTGAAGTGGCTGTAGTAGCAGCAGCATCGTAATCATCATCATCAATATTCTTCATTCATAAGTCAGATCTAAGAACATTGTATGGTAGAGGATAGTCCCCCTACCTAGAACACTTCTGTTCAGATTTCTGGGGACTTTGAATATAAATATCCATGCATATATCAATCTATATGTTTATGTATTGAGAGAAGAAAAAGAGAATCTATATTCAAACTTCATAATTGTCAATAAATGCTAACTAAACATACATAAAACCATAATATCTTCAAAAGATTAGCTTAAATGAGCTCAGTAAGTGAAGGGCTCTTTTTCTCATAACCAATCCAGATGACTGCATAGTCATGAAAAAACAAATATACACTCTTTTCTACTCCCACACTTTTCTAATGCCAAATATGACAAAGAACATCTTTCACTAGAACAAATCAAGCTTTAAAATAAATGATTTATATCTTCAGTTATACCGGATATGAATAAGATACTCAATTATTTCCCAAAGATTTGGTGCTTCCTCTTCTTTTCCTTTTCCATCATCACTATTGTTGTTATTAAATTTATCTCACTTCTATACCAGCAATGGATCTACCTTCCATATGACATATTTGGAAATGGCAACAAGATAACATAAATGATATATCTTGCTTATTAGCTTTAATACTAATAATAAATTTCTATTTATTAGCCTTTCACAATGTAAAGCCCTTTGTATGCACTTGACTTCCCTGGTGGCTCAGACAGTAAAGGGTTCAATCCCTGGGTCAGGAAGATCCTCTGGAGAAGGAAATGGCAACCCACTCCAGTACTCTTGCCTGGAAAATCCCATGGACGGAGGAGCATAGTAGGCTACAGTCCATGGGGCTGCAAAGAATATGCATTTGCTAGTTTTACGATTACAGCAATTCTGTAAGAGGAGGGAAAATGATGCCAATAGAGATTTGAAAAAACTGAACCTGAAAATGTCTTAAAATCATGTTCAAAATCACTTGACTAAATACAAAGAAGCCTCAAGAGAAGAAGACAAGCTACAGCCTGGGAGAAAATATTTGCAAAAGACTCATCTGATAATGGAGTATTACCCAAAATGTACAAAGAACTTTTCAAAACTCAACAATAAGAAAACAAACATCCTGATTTAAAAATGGGCAAGAGACCTTAACATACACATTGCCAAAAAAGGGGACTTCCCTTGCAATCCAATGGTCAGGACTTCACCCTCCAATGCAGGGGTGCAGGTTCCATCCCTGGTCGGGTAACTAAGATACCACATACCTCCAGGTCAAAAATCCAAACAGGAAACAAAGCAATATTGTAACAAATTCAACAAAGATTTTAAAACCGGTCCACATTAAAAAAAAAACTTAAAAAAAAAGACATATAGATGATAAGGACGTTTATGAAAAGATGTTTCACCACATGTCATCAGGGAGATGCAAATAAAACCGAGATGACACTACATACCTATTAGAAATGTCAAAATCCAAACAGACAACACCAAATGCTGGCTAAAATTGGAAACAACAGGACACTCACTGATGGTGGAAAAGCAAAGTGGTACAACCTCTTTGGAAGTTTCTTACAAAACTTAATTATACTTGTATCACACGATACTGCAATCATTCTCCTTCATTTTTACCCAAAGGAGTTGAAAACTTATACGCACATAAAAATTTGAACAGGGAGTTTTATAACAGAGCCATTCATAACTGCCCAAATTTGAAAGCCACCAAGATGTTCTTCAGTAGGTGAATGGATAAACTGTGTAATAATACCCAGACAATGAAATACTATTCAATGCTAAAGAGAAATGAAGCCATGAAAAGACATAGAGGAAACTTAAATGCCTATTACTAAGCAAAGGAAGCCAATCTGAAAAGTTTACCCATGCATGATTCCAACTAGATGACATTCCAGAAATGCAAAATGATGGAGACAGTAAAAAGATGGAGTTGCCGGGGGTTGGGGGATGGGAAGCAGAGGGATATTTAGAGCACAGAAATTTTTAAGGGTAGTGAAACTACTCTTAAGACACTATAATATTAGATGTGTGTCATTATACATTTGTGAAAACCTGTAGAACACGCAACATCAAGAGTGAACCCGAAAGCTTAGACTTTGGGTGATAACGACATGTCAGTATAGGTTCACTGACTGTAATAAATGTACCTCTCTAGTACAGGATGTTGAAAGTGGTGGAGGCAATGTGTGTGAATACAGGGAATATACGGGAAGTCTCTCTACTTTTTGCTCAATTTTGCTGTGAGTCTAAAACTACTCTAATAAATAAAGGTTATTTAAAAAGAAAAAAGAATATTAAGAGCTAATAACAAATCCTCCAAAACATCCTAAATACCATTCTCCAGTATTGGCTGTATTGAAACCAAAGCAGCCATATTCAGAGGGTCCTTGAGTTTCTCACTTTTAAGATAATCGGCCAGTACCGGCAGAGGTGATCAAATGTACTGATGCTTTCGGCAATTTACTTCATAAGCAGTAAACCATTATTAGTCTACTTGATGATCCCAACATCAATACAAAATTAATTCTATGAGTGGCAGGTATATGCTGTCCATCATTTTTTCTATCCCCCTTCATTAAAAGGAAATTCAAAATAGAAGAAAAAAGACCTGAACAACTGAAAAATAACAGCCTGGCTATGAAAAGAGAACTTTAATTTCAGTATTGATTCAGCAAAAATAAAACAGCCTCTTTTAATAGCCTTACCTTAGCTGATGGAGTAACTAAGTTTTGGACAAAAAAGTATTTAATCTCTTTTAAAATCCAGATGATTTTATTTGAACTACAACAGGACATGTTCATCTAGTTGTTGTAAAATATTCTCCTTTTTCTTTCTTTCTTTCTTTCTTTTTTTTTTTTTTTTTTTTTTTGGTTTTTTAGCTATTGGGAACATTTGCCCAAATGGCTCTGTCCAAATGTAAAATCATTCCATCTTACCACATAACAATTGCAAGAAATATGCCAGATCTTTTCCAGAGCCCTTTCCTGACTCCACATGGACTCTCGTGATCCACACAAGGTGAAAACTGCCTTGTCAAGGTGTAAAAGAACTCGTTTACACAACAAAGCAATACAGGAAACAAAAAGTTCTCAATAAATCTACTCCATCACTGATTCCCTTTCAGAGAGAGAATTTGGGCAATGGGATAGCTCAGGAATGGAGTGAGAACTTAATTTTTCAAATGTTACTTAATAATATGATTTTAAAGGATGAAACTTTAGTTATTAAAGCTACATAAAAATGTTCTGACATCATCATTTCTATACTTAGAAACCTAGTGCTCTAATCAGATTTAACACAGAATTTGGTATTTCTGTTATACCATCTCAGTTTGTTCTCTGTTCAACTGATAAAATTTTTGAGGTATACAAAATAAATAGAATAAAGCATACTTATATGTTGCATGTTTTATTGCATATATGGCATTGATTCTCTCTCTGAATTGAAAGCTTCAATTCTATCACTCTGCGCCTTAAGCAGAAACTACCATTAGTATCTTGAGTGAGAAAATCAGATAAAACATTCACAGTCTTTCCTAATGCAGTTCTGCCAGAGGAGTTTCCAGCTCTCTTACCTTTGGGTTCTTGTGATTCGTCATCGCTGTCTGAGCTGTCATTACTCACAATATGCTTTGCTGTAATATTTTCTGCGGAAAGAAAACAAAACAATGAAAGAATCTCAGGTGTCAAGACTCACAGTGAAATTTACTGTAAGGAAGTATCTCAGCAAAACCACAGTGAGCTCTACTAGATTTATCAGTGTAAATCTAGATCAAGTTAGTAAATTTAAATGTATCAGATTTACTAGTATTTTTCAAATTTCTCATTGGAAAACAAAATTTCCCAGAGCACGAAAAATTAGTTTAGAATTTATTCATATATGATTTAAAGGGGAGAATTTTTGTTTATATTAATTCTTATAGGAAGAACAG
>SJYC01077960.1:0-12489 GCA_006408675.1 Madoqua kirkii | reverse complement strand
TGAAATGTGTGTTTTGCTTTCGATTTGTGCTTCCTCAGAATGTATTAAGAGAACAGTTATAAAAACTAAAATAGAAACCATAAAGCCTTAAAGATAAGAGTAAAATTTATCATTATACCTAGCTCTCTTTTTTCAAGTAAAAAAGTACCCAAATTATGGAATACACAGACCATTTTATAATCATCATTTATAGAAAAATTAAACTTTGAGGGGACATTTACATGAAATCCTTTTCTGTAGGGTGACTTTTTTTTCCCTTCTATTAGTCAATACAATTTTTATTTTTTTAACTGACTTCAAATTTATAGTTTTCAGTGATAGAACCATTTGGGCTTTTAAACTCAGAAAAATATAGGTATAACATTTGGTTTGCTCATATTACACTCCAATTGACCTTAAAAATCTTTCTTTGAAAGAGAAAAATGAAGTTAAAACCACCTCTGAGCATCCTTTTAAGAGGCACAGTTTAGCTGGCCAGCGGATGAGAGGGTCACCAGGAGTCCTGAGATTCCCTTCAGTCACTCACCTCTCTGGTCGTATTCCTGGAAACCCTTCCCTAATCTGAGGTAACATGCATCCTGCCAGCCGGGGGTTCTCAGGACACAATATTCCCCTTAATTTTGACACACAGTGAAAGTAAAGAAGCTGCCAACCACTGGTCTCAAAGGGGACATCTAACAACAAAGAATATTCTCAGTATTGAGTATAAACATTCTGCTTTCCATCAGCCTTCAGCTACTGTCTCACCCACCCTCAGATGTGTTGCTTCAGTCCTATTCTCTTCCTGTCTTAGGAAGAAAAAGCAACAAACTGTGGGTTTATCTGGATTATTCAAGAGAGAAGAGCAAGAGAAGCAAGCCTCACAAAAGGCAGTAATTCTGTTCTTTTTCTCTCTTTTTTTCTTGCCTGAAATCTTCACATAACTTAGAGAAGAGTTTATTACACCCACAAAATTAAAGGTAGGAACAGGATATTCATCTGGGATACAACATTCATAAAATAAGTCACGTCAGAGCATTTCAGCATTAAACACTTTGCCTTGCAGTTACCCTTAGGAGCATGTGGCCCTGTGGTTAAGGTCAGAGAACGCTCCAAAGTCCCACCAACCTTGGCGGCTTATTCCCCGGGTGATGCTCAGAAGACAGGAGCAAGTTAAAGGACAAAGTGCCTCTTTGGTTGTTTTTATTTTTATTCTAAAGTCTTTGACTCTAGGGAAATCATAAGATCAGTTTCACATTATTTATTAAGAATTACACCCAAAATATTAAGGGCTATAGAAAGTTGCTGCACTTAATATATATATACATATTGAAAATCAACTCTTGCAGGAAGAGTGACTTCACACTTTTTAAATGTCAAGTTGGGGTACATCAATTAAAGTTATAATTATATTTTTGTTTTGCATATACAGCTTAATTAAATCAGCTATCATTGCCTGCAATAACTAAGGACAGTTTATTAGAAAAAAATCCTACAGTAAGTTGTTAACATGCAAGTATTTTTCAAAGAGATTGCTGAAAAAGTCATTTATGTTGTTCTGTTAACTCTGAAATAAGTGTGGGACACTTCAGAGGCACAGAAGAGGAGGTAGGGAGGTACTTTGTTGATAATCTCCAGGATCCTTCTCCCCAGGCAGTGCTGGGCTGGCCCCAAATTCAAGTTCACCATTCCCCTGACCCTGCCTACTTCCAGTCAAAATAGTTATAACAAAAATTCAGTGTTGACTACGATACAGATGGCACAGCACTTGAGAGATCCTGAATGTATGTTTTGTGTAAATCAAAGTTACTCATTAAAGATAACATGTTTCTATGCCATTAATATTATAACAAATGAAAACTACTGGTCCTCAACTGAGTTTGTCTACTTTTTACAAGTTGGATAAAAATTACTCTTAATTTATTATGGGCTCATGAGTTAGATTTGAAGCAAATTACTAGCAGTAGTTTATTAGCTGTGATTTGAAATATTTTTTTCATGTTTTTGGTATGAATTGGCTATAAGAGGAGAAGGCAACGCAACCACTCCAGTACTCTTGCCCAGCAAATCCCATGGACGGAGGAGACTGGTAGGCTAACAGAATTCTGATGAGGTAGTATTGAAGAGGTAAATAAACTGTCAAGCTTGAATTTAAGTATCATATTGTGTTCAACTATTGATGAATCTAATCATCCAAAAGCTACCCTTATTCATAAAAGGAGAATAGATCTCCCTCGACTTATGATGGAGTTACATCCCACCACAACTTAGTCTAGCCTACCTTAAACATGCTCAGAAACTTACATTTAGCCTACAGTTGGGCAAAATCATCTACCACAAAGTCCACTTTATAGTAAATGTTGAAGAGCTCACATAATTTATAGAATGCTGTACAAAGTGAAAACCAGAATGCTTGACAGGGTGCATAATGGTCTTGAGTATATGGGTTGTTTACCACTGTGATTGCGTGGCTGACATGACTGGGAGTGGCAGCTTGCTATTGGGAGGGAGTATCGTACTGCTTATCACTAGCCTGAAAAAGGTCAAAACTCAAAATTTGAAGTATGGTTTCTACTGAGTAATATGACTTTTGCACTGTCGTACAGGTAAAAACTTGTCAGTTGAACCATAGTAAGTCAGGGACCACTTGTATTATCTAATATGAATAGTATGTTTTGATATATAATAACTAAAAGGAATAAAGATGCTGTAGTAAAATTGATTCCACTGTAGACATATACACTGGAATACTATTCAGCCATAAAAAGGAATGCATCTGAGTCAGTTCTAATGAGGTAGACAAACCTAGAGCCTATTATACAGAGTGAAGTAAATCAGATAGAGAAATATAAATATCATATACATAGATCCTATAAATATATGGAATCTAGGAAGATGTTACTGATGAATTTCTTTTCAGGGCAGCAATGGAGAAACAGACATAAAAAACAGACCTAAGGACATGAGGAAGGGGAGGGGAGGAGAGAGAGGGTGAGATTTATGGAGAGAGTAACATGGAAACTTACATTACCATATATAAAACAGATAGCCAATGGGAATTTGCCATATGACTCAGGGAACTCAAACAAAGGCTCTGTGATAATCTAGCAGGGTGGGGTGAGGAGGGGAATGGAAGAGAGGTTTGGGAGGGAGAGGACATGGGTGTACCTATGGCTGATTCTTGTTGATGTATGACAGAAAACCACAAAATTCTGTAAAGCAAATATCCTTCAATTAAAAAAATTAAGGGGCAAAAGAAAAAAAGGATTCTCAGGAATCAGTAGTTTCTATGAACGCTACAACCTCAATGTCAAAACAATAGTTAAGAGGTAAAAGCACATATTTTTAGCAAATAATTATGTTGATTCATCTAAAATATTGATAGCATTAGAATAATTACAATTTTATGAAGGTTTAACTTTATACATATGTGTTAATGAAGTTTATCAATATAGCATAATTATGATCAATGCAAACATGTTTTTACAATACCTAGTTCTTCTTCCATTGTGGAACCTTTATTTTGTGATCCAGAAACTCCCAAGACTCTGTTGAACAATATAGAAAAGGCACTACCCCAGACACCTAAAGGAGAGCAAAAACAGAATATGCCTTAGAATGTATCAAGATTTAAAACAGTCAAACAAACTCATGGTAGATTTGGATCACTTACCCATTAAGAAATGCAAGGGGTTTTCTTCGTATTTCTTTACAACTGTTCCCATAAAAAATTTGCTTCCAAATAAGTCA
This sequence comes from Madoqua kirkii, assembly GCA_006408675.1. Taxonomy (NCBI): domain Eukaryota; kingdom Metazoa; phylum Chordata; class Mammalia; order Artiodactyla; family Bovidae; genus Madoqua; species Madoqua kirkii. The sequence goes on along the minus strand of SJYC01077960.1, from coordinate 8,760 downwards.
GGCGCCATAAAAGTACCATATTTAGCCATGCCAATCTCAAATGGACTAAACTCAACCCAATCTGAAATGATTTTTAAAAATGCAATCCATTAGTAGAAAAATGCTACAGAGATATACACACAGATTACTCCAACACTGGTATAATTATTCTCATTCATTTAAAATATTTTTAAACATTAACAAATATCTATCATGTACATGAAAGTGAAAGTGTTAGTCACTCAATTGTGCCTGACCTGCAACCCCATGGACTGTAGCCTGCCAGGTTCCTCTGTCTATGAAATTCTCCAGGCAGGAATACAGGAGTGGGAAGCCATTCCCTTCTCCAGGGGATCTTCCTCACCCAAGGATTGAGCCTGGGTCTCCTACATTGCAGGCAGATTCTTTACAGTCTGAGTCATCATGGGAGGAGATGGGGGTGACAGAGGATGAGATGATTGGATGGCATCATTGACACAATGAACATGAGTCTGAACAAACTCCAGGAAATAGTGAAGGACGGGGAAATCTGGCATGCTGCAATCCATGGGGCCGCAGAGAGTCAGACACGTCTTGGCAACTGAACAACAAAAACCATGTTTATGACATTATATAGAAATGGGGGAAGAAGCTCATAGATGAATGAGAGCACAAAAGGATTCCTTACTTTGCACAAACTGAATACCCTTTGGCAGTTGAAAACTCAGACGTCTTTTACAAAGTCCATCTTAATTAGACACAGTTTTACAACTGCTGACTCAGATGTTTAAAATCCATGGAGGAGACAAAAGAGATCAAACTCTTTCTGATAACGGAAGCAGACTATAAAAATGGAAGAAAGTGGTGTCTAACATTTGCCTTTTCTTCATCTTGCCTTAATTTTGCTTATTAACCATTATTCTAACTCACAAAACTACAATGCAAAGCTTTTATATTGTATATACTCAGAAATGCATAGGAATAGAGCCAACAGTTTATTTTCTCAGAGCGGAGGCTTTGCAGCCAGAAACTTGGGCTCAGATTCTGCTGTGTTGTTTACTAACTATGCAGCTCTGGATAGATTACATGTGTTCTCTGTGTCTTAGTCTCTTAATCTGTAAAATGCCAATAAAATCAGTAGATAGTTTGCAAGATTTGGGGGAGGAACCAATAAGTTAAGAAACTTAAAGAACTTAGAAGAGGACACAGTACATTTTAATCACTCAGTAAATAGTAGCCACTATCATATTTCATGTATTCCTGTGGTTATAACTATGTCTAAAAATCCTCTGAATCTTAACTATCCAAACAGAATTCCTAGCTCTGAATCCCACTTTCTTGTCAGTTTCTCAATCTTCCCCTTCTTCTTCTTTTCATATATTCATACCACCATCCATACTATCCTTACCACACTTTAGAATAACTCTTTTTTAGAGTTTAGATTTCTTTTTTGATGTGGGACAAGTTTAAAGTCTTTATTGAATTTATTACAAGATTTCTAAGTGTTGCTTTTTGGGCCACAAGGTATGTGTGATCTCAGCTGCCTAACAAGATAGCAAACTCACACCCTCTGCATTGGAAGGCGATCACTTAACTACTGGACTGCCAGAGAAATTCCTAGATTATTCTTGATGGTCCTTTTTCTCTTATATCTCAAAGAGAAAAAAATCAAGTTCTGTAGGCTCTATCATCAGATGTGGTCAGAAACTGGCTAGTGATCCATTTGTTCACCAAGATGATACTGGTCTAAGCTGCCATACTCTCTCCTGGATCTTTACAATAGCCTCTTAAAACATTTTCTCTAGTCCCCTACTATCTTTTAGATACCGCTGCCAGAATGAATTTTTAAAGAGACAAATCACAGCATACTAATGCCAGCTGAAACCTTTCCAATGGCTTCTTATTTACTGAAATAAAAACATGGTTCACGATGGTCTGGCTCACGCTCCCTGACTGACCCGTGCTCTAAACAGTCTCCTAGCACATTTTGTCTTGCTTATTCCACCTCAGCCACATACCTTCTTAATTTCCTCCAGGAGACCAAGCTCATCCCCACCTTGCAGCCCTTATGCTCCCCATTTCCTTCTGTAATCATAAGGCTTGCTCCTTCTTACCCTTTAGTTCAAAGTCTTTGTTGACCGTTTTCTGTGGAATCCAACTACCATGCATCCCTGCCTAACCCCAAACCCTCTGTCCTCCTTTTTCATCCCAGTTCTCCCCTTTCTAAAATTTTTGCATCTTTAACCCCTTACCCAACAATCTGAAATCCAAATAACTCCAAAATTCACATTGGATTTTGCAATTCCTTTGCTATTCATTCGAGGTGAAATTTGCCCTGAATTCATTTAGTAGAAAACCAATCTTAATCTTTACATGAGGCTTAATCTTTACATATCTCACTCAATGTGAATATCAATACATCCCACTGGAGAAATCACTATTTGATTATAAGACCCCAGTGGGGCATTATGTAATATATAGTATAAGCACATATAATATAGAATAAGTATATTTTATAACTTCAATATCTAAAATATTCTGAATTTTAAAACATCTGTCCTCAAAGTTGTGGGAAAAAATCATGGATATGCATGTTTTTATTATTCACTCAATACTATAGAATGTTCTACTTTTGTGAAACAAGTTATAAACCACAATTGTGATGAGAACACAATGCAATTCATTTCAGATCAAAGCCAAATGGCACATATACTCTTCATGACAAAGTGGTATGTTTTATAATGATTTACATGGAGTTAGTGAGACATGACTAACAATGAATCAGAGACCATTAGGAAACTTTCTATATTACCACAAGTGATTTCTTATCTGTGAGTTTCACACCCTTATCCACAGTACTAAAACAAAGATTTCCTGGTTCCTACTTCTCCAGCAGTCTCTTCTTGTTTAATGCTGTGGTTTTGGGCACACATTGTGGAGAGGCAGATTTGCTCTCTGATCCTTACTGATATTACTGATCCTTACTGATCCTTACTGGTATTTTGACCACTATTTCTCTGCTGCAGAACTAGTACATTTCAAACTTGAACTTCTCTCATGAACCTCCATCTATTCATCTCCAACTCCCTGTTGTGTATTTACACTTGGGTGTGTTGCCATCACATCACACTACACTTGCCTGGAAAGGAATTCATCACCTTTCTTCCTGCTCTAGCTCACCTGTTTCTATAAACCATGCTATCACAGCCCAGAAAAAAACTCATAACCAAAACCACTCTTATACCCACTCACATCAAATCCATCCATCCATCACACATTTCACTGGAAATATTTAAGCTTTTCACATCCATCTTCTCCTCTCTTTCCTTATTAGTATCTCTCTATTCTAAGCTGTTATTTACAAAAATATAGTAATACCACTGCTTTCAGTTTCTTTCTGTGACAATCTACCTATATGAACCATTAAAATACTTTTTTTCAAAAACACAACTTAAATAGCTTCCTACCAAAAATCATTCAATGTTTCCCCTTATCATAATTGAATAGAAACATTTCTATCTGGAAGTCAAATTTTTCTATAGCTTGACACTAATGGTTTTTCCAAATATACCATCTACTCTTCACCAGTTCATACATTAACCAAATCTAGTGTCTTTTTACTGCTCCCTAAAACACACCTTTGGCTTCCCTTCTGAGCATTTTCTTATACTGTTTTACACAAAGATGATGTTTCACCCCCAATTGGTAGATCTTTCCAAATTCAACTTGAACCTGAGTTCTATCACCTTTATGAAGTCTTTCTTACAACTACACTAAATCTCTAATATCTTACACGTTATGTCAGGTCTATGTACTCTAACAGACAACAGCGTTCTATGTGTATTTTTCTTGCCAATAGAAATGGAATCTTCTTGAGGAAGAGTACTATGTTTTTCTTCTGTAACGTCTGTTAAAGGACTTAACATGATGTGAAGTTGTAAGCTGTGCTCAGTACTTGCAATTCACTGACAACGCAAAATAAAGGTTGAAATCCTATCAGAAATGTAGTGAAGTAGAGGAGTCAAAAATATGTAACCATTTAAACAACTAACGTTTATTTGTTTAAAGTCTTCAAAAGGTGAAAGTGTTTAAAACTTCTCTAAGAGGGAAGAAAAACATTTTCTAGTATTATTGAAATAAAGTTAATGAAACTTCTGTAAGCTAAGATAACTGGGATCTTTGACTTTTTATAATATAATTCAAATAATATTTTAACTTTTTTCCTGAATAGCTGATCTATTTTAATCCAAGCAAATTTTAAAGGCATAAAGTAGAGACATGTCTTTCATATTTTTCTTCCACAACTCAAGCTCTTTGAACACTCATAACATGACCCTTTGAATGCCTTATCTGCGTACAAGATCCAATAATTAATGCTTCATGGCTTTGTCCAACTCTGTTGGAAGAAACCGCTTGAACCTCCTTATCATAGGAGCTTAACAAGGAAGGTTAATGGGGCTTCTCTTATCTTGGCAACAATATCTCAGTTAGGCAGCTGGCCCAAATCAGGCACGTTCATGTTGAAAGACTACTAACTGAGCATAAAGCAGCCTTTTCCTACTCTAAATAAATCAAAAATATTCACTTGCTAAAATATTATTCATTCTTTAATTATTTTACTGAGATTTTCTCTTGAGAACGGCCACTGACTGGAAGTATAGAAAAAAAGTGTCGACTGTGAAAATGTCCTAAGAATCATAACAGTAATACAAAAATTATTATATTTTCATGTGTCTTTTTCACATTCAGTATTATCCATATCTCATTCAATTGTCTTAATAGCTCTGTAAGATAAACTGATTTATTAATATCTTTTTTAATAATGAAAATAAGAATCAGAGAGAGTAATAGACCCACTTAAGGTGTATATTTACCAACCAATTTCCAAGCATTTCAAGACTTCACAAGACACCAGCTAAAGGAAAACAAACAAACAAAACAACAACAACAACAAAAACAATTTATCATGGCCTTTTCTTTTCATATATGATAGAAGGTGAATCAAGAGAAGTTCTAGATGCACAAGCTGGATTTAGAAACGGCAAAGGAACCAGAAGTCAAATTGCCAACATCCGTTGGATCATAGAAAAAACAAGAGAATTATGGAAAAACATCAACTTCTGCTTCATTGACTACACTAAAGCTTTGGATTTTGTGGCTCATAAAACCATGGAAAATTCTTAAAGATACCAGACCACCTTATCTGCCTTCTGAGAAACTCGTATTCAGGTCAAGAAGCAACAGTTAGAACCAGAGAACAACAGACTGGTTCCAAATTGGAAAAGGGGTACATTGAGGCTATATATTGTCGCCCTGTTTATTTAACTTCTATGCAGAGTACATCATGCAAAATGATGGGCTGGATGAAGCACAAGCTGGAATCAAGATTGCTAGGAGAAATATCAATAAACTCAAAATGTAGATGACATCATCCTAATGGCAGAAAGCAAAGAGGATCTGAAGTAAAAACACTGGCTTAAACTCAATATTCAAAAAACTAAAATCATGGCATCTGGCCCCATCACTTCATAAACAGATGGCGAAACAACGAAAACAGTGACAGACTTTATTTTCTCAGGCTCCAAAATCACTGCAGATGGTGACTGCAGCCATGAAATTAAAAGATGCTTGCTCCTTGGAAGAAAAACTATGACAAACCTAGACAGCATATTAAAAAGCAGAGACATTACTTTGCCAACAAAGGTCCATCTAGTCAAAGCTATGGCTTTTCCAGTGGTCACACATGGATGTGAGAGTTGAACCATACATAAGGCTGAGTGCTGAAGAACTGATGCTTTTGAACTGTGGTGTTGGAGAAGACTCTTTAGAGTCCCTTGGACTGCAAGGAGATCCAACCAGTCCATTCTGAAGGAGATCAGCCCTGAGTATTCATTGGAAGGACATGCTGAAGCTGAAGCTCCAATACTTTGGCCACCTGATATGAAACATCAACTCACTGGAAAAGACCCTGATACTGGGAAAGGTTGAAGGCAGGAGGAGAAGGGGACAAAAGAGGACAAGATGGCTGGATGGCATCACTGCCTCAATGGGCATGAGTTTGAGCAGGTTCCGGGAGACAGTGAAGGACAGGGAAGCCTGGCGTGCTGCAGTCCATGGGGTTGCAAAGAGGTGGACATGACTGAACAACTGACAACAACAATGATCTCTTTCACAAAATGTGGTTCCTCATTACTGCTGAGTATGCCATGATTATCCTAGAATCCTAGGATATCCTAGAATAAAACTGAATGTCTACATCTCCATCTGACAACTAAATTTGCTTTCATATACAAATTCCATTCATCTTTAAAATCCAGACCTCTAACTTCTTTCATACAGTTTTCACAGAAGATTCCAAATTGTTAAGATTTACTGAAACTTCATTTGGGCTTACAATTAAGTTCTTTACATACTTTATCTCATTTATTTAGCAAAAACTATGAGAATCTCATCTTCACTTTAACACACAAGGAAACAGGCTAAAAGATATAATTTGGCCCAGAAAACAGTGCATAGCACCATTCTGCTCTTCTTTTGCCTTAATTTCTTTACTAACTGCTGTAAATTTCTCAAAAAGATTACTAGGTCTTACAGGAAAAGGGTAACATACTGTGGAGGGGAAGAGAATTCATACTTCATGCCTGGAACACTACATTCTACATCATCAGCAATCAGAGAAATCAATATTTTCATAAAAGGAACAAAGTATTTCAAGACCAATTCTTAGCTCTTCTACTTACTTTGTAAGTGGCAATCATTGAATCTTTCTGAAATTTTGTTTTTTCTTCTTTGAAGCAATGCTAAATATATCTCCCTCCCTTCCTAGGTTATAGTTAATATTGAATAAGATAATAAATATGATGAGTGCTTTCTGGACCATATGCATGAGAAACATTTTAGTCAAGATAATTGATAAACACTTGTTGAGTGAATGATTTCCAGGTGTACTGCTTTTATAAACTATTCCAAATCTTGCTTGAGGGTAGTTAGTTGAAGAAAAAGTGAGACTTGGAAAAAATGCAAAAGAATTCTAGATATAAATATAGAATTAATTTCATGCCATTTACAATGACTTTTAACAGTTCATGATATCACTAATGTCACTGAGGTATTTTTCCTAAAAATATAGTGAACCCTACCAGCCACAGTCATAGATACTACCACACTGCAAACGAGACCGACAGTGGCCCCCAGAAAGAAGCAGAGTCAGGTATTTTGAGAGCACCCACCAAGAAGCAGAGCTACAGAAGAAATAAATGTTTATATCTGAGGCTGAACAGAATGAGGCATTTTATTCACCATCTGTCACAAATACAGACTGGTACTTTGAAGGTGCTAAATTATAAAAATTAGAATAGAGTTTTAAATGATAAACATATGTCAGGTAACCCAATTTAATAAACAGACAAGCAGCAAGTAAAAAGATATGCATTGCCTGAAACAGGCAAGCTACTTTGTTAAAAATCCTTGACAAATGGATAATTAAGATTGAATATTGACTACATTCATGATTTACTTTTTTATATCTCCTTTCCCACTGATCTGAATGCAGATATATTAGTAACTAGTTTCATAGGATATCTCTACAACCAGAAAATTATCTAGTGTAAAATATTCTTAGATTTTCAAATGTTTTTATGTTATAAAAAATATATTAAAATAAGCAACTAAAATAGCTTATGATCTTCCTCTAAAGAAAATCATGAAGAATCACAGTTCCAAGTTTCCAGGAAATGTTTTGCAAGATGAAATTCCATACCTGCAAACATCAGCTCTGAGACATCGGGTTTGACATGGAGACAGGTGAAAAGAGGCAAAGGACACTGTCCAGAACTGACTTTTTCCTTCAAACTACTCAAGGTAGTGTTCATTCTCTGTCCACAGAAGAAAGAAAAGGTTTTACATATATAAACTGTTACAGATAAGAAAAAAAAAATCTATGTAAAATAGTGCTTCCAATCAAGACCCTTAAAACTTTTATGATAAAAATTAGCCTTATTATTATCTAGAAATCTCTGATCCTGAAAAAAAAAAAAGCTCACTGGAAGTAATTATCTTCATTCTAAAAAACAGCCATAACTCGGCCGACTATGTTGACATTTGAACTGGAAAATTGTTTGGCAGCAATGGAGCCCAGAAGGAATTTAGCCCCCAGATTCTCTGGCACAGGCTCCATACGCCTACTTTATCTTCAGATAAAATATCACTCTATGGTCATATGTCAAATGTGTTTCTCCCATGTGATTCATTCCTCTTTTTCTGGCTTTCTCCAGGCAGCCTCCATTCTTCCTCTATCACTTAAATATTACTTGTTTTCACCTCTTCATCTAAAAATATTGCTACTTGGGCCGAATGAGCAGTTGAGGGGTAAAATGTGTAGCTTTCTAAAGAAAAAGAATACAAAAGTATTTCCCTATACATCAAAATTGACACATGGGGAGTTCCCTGGAAGTCCAGGGGTTAGGACTCCTCACTCAAACTGCTGAGAGCGTAGGTTCTGTCCCTGCTTGGGGAACTAAGATCCCATAAGCCAAGAAGCACAGTGAACAACATATAACTGACACACATAGCTAGAATAAATTAGTAGGCACAACTGGAGCATGAAATGTAGAAGTTTTATCTGGCAGGGAGTATGTACTCAGTGCATGTTTATAGGATAATAGCAGTCAACTGACTTTACAAAAATGCATCACATTGTGTTTTATTTAAAAACATGATATACATGGTCTTCTTGCATTAAAAGGATTGTAGACTGAGACAGAGCTTACACTGTGAATTAGTGTTTCTCCTATTAACATCCCG
>SJYC01077959.1:0-11368 GCA_006408675.1 Madoqua kirkii | reverse complement strand
TGCTGCAGTCCATGGGGTTGCAAAGAGGTGGACATGACTGAACAACTGACAACAACAATGATCTCTTTCACAAAATGTGGTTCCTCATTACTGCTGAGTATGCCATGATTATCCTAGAATCCTAGGATATCCTAGAATAAAACTGAATGTCTACATCTCCATCTGACAACTAAATTTGCTTTCATATACAAATTCCATTCATCTTTAAAATCCAGACCTCTAACTTCTTTCATACAGTTTTCACAGAAGATTCCAAATTGTTAAGATTTACTGAAACTTCATTTGGGCTTACAATTAAGTTCTTTACATACTTTATCTCATTTATTTAGCAAAAACTATGAGAATCTCATCTTCACTTTAACACACAAGGAAACAGGCTAAAAGATATAATTTGGCCCAGAAAACAGTGCATAGCACCATTCTGCTCTTCTTTTGCCTTAATTTCTTTACTAACTGCTGTAAATTTCTCAAAAAGATTACTAGGTCTTACAGGAAAAGGGTAACATACTGTGGAGGGGAAGAGAATTCATACTTCATGCCTGGAACACTACATTCTACATCATCAGCAATCAGAGAAATCAATATTTTCATAAAAGGAACAAAGTATTTCAAGACCAATTCTTAGCTCTTCTACTTACTTTGTAAGTGGCAATCATTGAATCTTTCTGAAATTTTGTTTTTTCTTCTTTGAAGCAATGCTAAATATATCTCCCTCCCTTCCTAGGTTATAGTTAATATTGAATAAGATAATAAATATGATGAGTGCTTTCTGGACCATATGCATGAGAAACATTTTAGTCAAGATAATTGATAAACACTTGTTGAGTGAATGATTTCCAGGTGTACTGCTTTTATAAACTATTCCAAATCTTGCTTGAGGGTAGTTAGTTGAAGAAAAAGTGAGACTTGGAAAAATGCAAAAGAATTCTAGATATAAATATAGAATTAATTTCATGCCATTTACAATGACTTTTAACAGTTCATGATATCACTAATGTCACTGAGGTATTTTTCCTAAAAATATAGTGAACCCTACCAGCCACAGTCATAGATACTACCACACTGCAAACGAGACCGACAGTGGCCCCCAGAAAGAAGCAGAGTCAGGTATTTTGAGAGCACCCACCAAGAAGCAGAGCTACAGAAGAAATAAATGTTTATATCTGAGGCTGAACAGAATGAGGCATTTTATTCACCATCTGTCACAAATACAGACTGGTACTTTGAAGGTGCTAAATTATAAAAATTAGAATAGAGTTTTAAATGATAAACATATGTCAGGTAACCCAATTTAATAAACAGACAAGCAGCAAGTAAAAAGATATGCATTGCCTGAAACAGGCAAGCTACTTTGTTAAAAATCCTTGACAAATGGATAATTAAGATTGAATATTGACTACATTCATGATTTACTTTTTTATATCTCCTTTCCCACTGATCTGAATGCAGATATATTAGTAACTAGTTTCATAGGATATCTCTACAACCAGAAAATTATCTAGTGTAAAATATTCTTAGATTTTCAAATGTTTTTATGTTATAAAAAATATATTAAAATAAGCAACTAAAATAGCTTATGATCTTCCTCTAAAGAAAATCATGAAGAATCACAGTTCCAAGTTTCCAGGAAATGTTTTGCAAGATGAAATTCCATACCTGCAAACATCAGCTCTGAGACATCGGGTTTGACATGGAGACAGGTGAAAAGAGGCAAAGGACACTGTCCAGAACTGACTTTTTCCTTCAAACTACTCAAGGTAGTGTTCATTCTCTGTCCACAGAAGAAAGAAAAGGTTTTACATATATAAACTGTTACAGATAAGAAAAAAAAAATCTATGTAAAATAGTGCTTCCAATCAAGACCCTTAAAACTTTTATGATAAAAATTAGCCTTATTATTATCTAGAAATCTCTGATCCTGAAAAAAAAAAAAGCTCACTGGAAGTAATTATCTTCATTCTAAAAAACAGCCATAACTCGGCCGACTATGTTGACATTTGAACTGGAAAATTGTTTGGCAGCAATGGAGCCCAGAAGGAATTTAGCCCCCAGATTCTCTGGCACAGGCTCCATACGCCTACTTTATCTTCAGATAAAATATCACTCTATGGTCATATGTCAAATGTGTTTCTCCCATGTGATTCATTCCTCTTTTTCTGGCTTTCTCCAGGCAGCCTCCATTCTTCCTCTATCACTTAAATATTACTTGTTTTCACCTCTTCATCTAAAAATATTGCTACTTGGGCCGAATGAGCAGTTGAGGGGTAAAATGTGTAGCTTTCTAAAGAAAAAGAATACAAAAGTATTTCCCTATACATCAAAATTGACACATGGGGAGTTCCCTGGAAGTCCAGGGGTTAGGACTCCTCACTCAAACTGCTGAGAGCGTAGGTTCTGTCCCTGCTTGGGGAACTAAGATCCCATAAGCCAAGAAGCACAGTGAACAACATATAACTGACACACATAGCTAGAATAAATTAGTAGGCACAACTGGAGCATGAAATGTAGAAGTTTTATCTGGCAGGGAGTATGTACTCAGTGCATGTTTATAGGATAATAGCAGTCAACTGACTTTACAAAAATGCATCACATTGTGTTTTATTTAAAAACATGATATACATGGTCTTCTTGCATTAAAAGGATTGTAGACTGAGACAGAGCTTACATTGTGAATTAGTGTTTCTCCTATTAACATCCCGAAGATATCAGTAAAGGTGACAGGTTGTCCAGAACTTTTTTTCCTCCATAAAGACTCAACATATCTTTTAATTTTCTGTGGTGTGAGAAGTAAAAGAGGGTTGTGGCTGACATTTTTCATTAGCTCTTCGTTAATCTCGTCTGGCCCTTTCTCTGGAAAATCAGGGTGAGAATATAGGGTTGACATATACCTGTAAAGAAAATAAAAGATAATCAGTCAGGATAAAGGGCATCACACAGTAAGTAGTCTCCAAAGAAAGCAGGCATCTCTGCTATCAGAAAAAGAAAGAATAATGGAAGTAGTTGATTAACTGATCTGATTGAAGCTGCTGCTGCCGCTAAGTCGCTTCAGTCGTGTCCGACTCTGTGCGACCCCAAAGATGGCAGCCCACCAGGCTACCCCCTCTCTGGGATTCTCCAGGCAAGAACACTGGAGTGGGTTGCCATTTCCTTCTCTAATGCATGAAAGTGAAAAGTGAAAGCGAAACCACTCAGTCGTGTCCGACTCTTAGCGACCCCATAGACTGCAGCCTACCAGGCTCCTCCGTCCATGGGATTTTTCAGGCAAGAGTAGTGGAGTGGGGTGCCACTGACTTCTCCATCTGATTGAAGATATTAACTCATTTAAGAAAAGAATTCATCAATCAGAAAATAGCTGGTCTACAACAGACGTAAAGGGGAAGTCTCAGAGGAAACACTGGATTTCCCTTGCATAGTCCAGAGGAGAGAATGCCTACTGGGCTAACTCTCCACTCTCTCTTCTCCAGGAATGGGCATCCCTATCTGATCATCAGACACTGATGACACACACATTGAGAACTATGTGAATAAATGGGACTTTTCTGGATATAATGGGCTTCCTTGGTGGCTCAGACAGTAAAGAACCTGCCTGTAATGCAGGAAACCTTGCTTTGATCCCTGGGTCAGGAAGATCCCCTGGAGAAGGAAATGGCAACCCACTCCAGTATTCTTGCCTGGGGAATTCCACGGACAGAGGAGCCTAGTGGGCTATAGTCTATGGCTTCTCAAAGAGTTGGTCACAACTGAGCAATTAACACTTAACTTTTTTTTTCCTGTAAATAATACTAGCCAAGCAATCTGATAATTTCACTTTCCATGGTGATTATCTATAGGTAGAGAATGTGCTACCCAGACTATTGTGAATGCCTAATTCTCCGGATACGTGTGGTTTTTGTTTTAATTGTCCACTGGCCAACGAGACAAAAATCCCAAGTCTTGCTAACTGTATGTCTCAGAATTTCTGAGCATACAAATCTAATGGTGAAATCCTAGAGAGAAAAGTGCTATCAGGTAAATGTCTTCTTATGAAGATTCTGGCACCAGCCATTTGTCCACTTAAGGTGATGCTGGAAATGAACATGTAGCTTAGTATTTGATACTGAGGTGATAAATGAAGTTACAGTCTTCCTGGAAAATAGTATCTTTACTACCGTCACTCTCATACTAAATATTAATTATTAGTTTTCTTAACTGTCTCCCTTAATTAGTTGTGATCACCATCAGGGAAAGCTTGACTTATTTATCTCTGTTTTTATCTCAATGATTAGCCATGCCTAGTATATGACAAGCGTGGTTGTTTTGAACTGTTGAGCTGAGAGCACAAAACAATGAAATATTCCACCACTTCATCCAGCCAAAGAGAATATAGTGAATATAGTTACATCTCCTGTTTCCTTATATTCAAGGCAAATTGCCACCACAATGATTTATTTTCCCTTCATACAGGGGAGAAAACTAACTCTGGTATGTTCTAGGCCTCAGCAGGCTAGTTGATCACAAGGTATTGTCTTGAAGACTTGCAAAAGCTTTCAATTCTTCTGTTTTAAAGATAAGCAGAGGACTGATGAATTTATAATATTTTCACAGTTCCCTAATTAGGAACAGAAGAACTCAAATTTAAATTTTTTCTCTCCCCAATAGGTTTTATTTTTAAAAAAACTTTAAAATGATTTCAGGTCTTAGAGACCAAATGATTCCCACTACACATTGAATTGGAATTTTTTGATGGATTCAGAGTTATTTAGAGACAAACTGAGATTAACCATAACTTAACAAATGGAGAGTGATTATAGACTGAAAATGGAACATATGCTCTGCAAAAATAATTAAAAAATCTTTTTTTTTTACTGTTCATATGATGTTCTTTCTTTTTTTCTTAATTTAAAACTTTATTCTATTTTACAGTACTGTAATGGTTTTGCCATACATTGACATGAATCAGCCACAGGTGTACATGATCTCCCAATGCCAAAGCCCCCTCCCACCTCCCATACCACACCATCTCCCCGGATCATCCCATACACCAGCCCCAAGCATCCTGTATCCTATATTGAACATAGACTGGCACTTCATTTCTTATATGATAGTATACATGTTTCAGTGCCATTCTCCCTAATTATCCCACCCTCTCCCTCTCCCTCAGAGGCCAAAAGTCCGTTCTATACCTCTGTGTCTCTTATGTTGTCTCACTTACAGGGTCATCATTACTATCTTTCTAAATTCCATATATATGTGTCAGTATACTGTATTGGTGTTTTTCTTTCTGGCTTACTTCACTCTGTATAATCGGCTCCAGTTTCATCCATCTCATTAGAACTGCGTCAAACTTATTCTTTTTGAGGGCTGAGTAATACTCCATTGTGTATATGTACCACAGCTTTCTTATCCATTCATCTGCTGATGGACATCTGGGTTGTTTCCATGTCCTGGCAATTATAAACATTGCTGCAATGAACATTGGGGTACACGTGTCTCTTTCAATTCGAGTTTCCTCGGTGTGTATGCCCAGCAGTGGGATTGCTGGGTCGTAAGGCAGCTCTATTTGCAATTCTTTCAGGAATCTCCACACTGTTTTCCATAATGGCTGTACTAGTTTGCATTCCCACCAACAGTGTAAGAGGGTTCCCTTTTCTCCACATCCTCTCCAGCATTTATTGCTTGTAGATTTTTGGATCGCAGCCATTCTGACTGGTGTGAAGTGGTACCTCATTGTGGTCTTGATTTGCATTTCTCTGATAATGAGTGATGTTGAGCGTCTTTTCATGTGTTTGTTTGTTAGCCATCCGTATGTCTTCTTTGGAGAAATGCCTATTTAGTTCTTTGGCCCATTTTTTGATTGGATCGTTTATTTTTCTGGAGTTGAGCTGCATAAGTTGCTTGTATATATTTGAGATTAGTTGTTTGTCAGTTGCTTCATTTGCTATTGTTTTCTCCCATTCAGAAGGCTGTCTTTTTACCTTACTTATAGTTTCCTTTGTTGTGCAGAAGCTTTTAATTTAGAGCTTTACTACACAAACATTTCTTAACATCAATGTTAAGGATTCTTAACATTTCTCATAACATGCAGTAGTATCACTGACTCAATGGACATGAATCTGAGCAAAATCCAGGAGATAGTGAAGGGCATGGGAGCCTGGCCTGGTGCAGTCCATGGGGTCACAAAGAATCAGACACAACTTAGAGACTGAACACAACAACAAAGATTAAGTCAAGCAGGTGAACTCTGAACTCAAGCCTGGTGTAATCAACACATATCTACTAAAAATATAGCTGACGTTGCTAGAAAGATGGAGAGTTCACTCATTTCTATAGCTGCTCCAAGGTCTACTGCATGATTCATCTATATAAACAAAGATTCAATTCTGGACCTCACCATACTTTTCAATAAATGCACATATTGGTATAAAGATATTGGTTTAAAGATACAATAAAAATGGAAAAACAAAAATTCTCTTTGAGTCTCTAAGTGATCAGTTCTGGAACTATTCAGAATGTGTTTCATCCTTTATGATAACATTAAGAAATTCTTAATGTTCTTATTGGTCTCACTTATTATCAAGAGTAAGTTCTATATCCATGGACTACTGGCTTGCTCTTAACTTATAAAAAATGTATATTATGTAACTATGCATTGTTTGGATTTAGCCTTGAATTCTAAAAAACTCAAGCCTATGTCTCGTGCTTCCCAAAGCTATAGGTTATAGCATGAATTTTTAATTTAATTTATAGTTCTATACATATATACATACAACACACATAGATTGATACTTTTTCCTATTTCTGTCTTTATTGTATGAAATCCAGTTTTACTTTACTTGTAAAACTACATTAAATCATTTACTTAATGAAGTAGGATTTAAAAACAAGGAAAAGGAAATGAATCTATATGATGTCAGTAGAAATCAACTCAGTCACAAAATAATTTTTTTAACGGTAGGTGAAAAGGAAACAATATGATGATTCTGCTATTGGAAGTTGTTTTTAACAGTTCAGCAGAAAGATGTAATTACTCAAATCTCATTTACATTATTTAAGACTTCTTTATATTTAGTTGGTCTTTCAGTGAAATAATGTATGATTTTAACAAGCACCTTAGCCTCATAAAATTACTTTGCCGACTAAGGTCCGTCTAGTCAAGGCTATGGTTTTTCCTGTGGTCAGGTATGGATTTGAGAGTTGGACTGTGAAGAAGACTGAGCGCCGAAGAATTGATGCTTTTGAACTGTGGTGTTGGAGAAGACTCTTGAGAGTCTTGGACTGCAAGGAGATCCAACCAGTCCATTCTGAAGGAGATCAACCCTAGGATTTCTTTGGAAGGACTGATGCTGAAGCTGAAACTCCAGTACTTTGGCCACCTCATGAGAAGAGTTGACTCATTGGAAAAGACTCGGATGCTGGGAGGGATTGGGGGCAGGAGGAGAAAGGGACGACAGAGGATGAGATGGCTGGATGGCGTCATGGACTCAATGGACGGGAGTCTGAGTGAACTCTGGGAGATGGTGATGGACAGGGAGGCCTGATGTGCTGCAATTCATGGGGTCGCAAAGAGTCAGACACGACTGAGCAACTGAACTGAACTGAACTGAAAATTTATGAGCCTCCTCTTTCCTTGTTCCTTCCTCCCAGTGTTAGCCACTGGATCTAGATTGAAAATCCTTCCTCTTAGGTTAAGGGATTGCTCAAAATCTAGGCCTTTGTGCCGCAATTTCAGAGGTAGGTCTTTATACGAGGTCAAATGTGCATGGATGTCAGCTCGGTCCTGTCTTTGCCCCGTGTGGAATGGCTGCAGCCCATCTTCTGCTGTCTAAGTTCTGTTTTTGCCCCGTGTGGAATGGCTGCAGCCCGTCTTCTGCTGTCTAAGTTCTGTTTTTGCCCCGTGTGGAATGGCTGCAGCCCATCTTCTGCTGTCTAAGGGCTGAAGCTGTCCCATTCACATAGGGAGTCTCTTTCCCCTTCCTTTCTGCCTCTCTCATGAGAAGGTTGGCTCAAGTACACAAGTCTCTTAGAGAGACAGGAAGACCTACAGCACCTCAACCATTTGCACTGGAGCTAATGTTCTCTGCCTGTTCAGTGTTTATAAGCCCATTTCCCTTAGAATTAACAAGTGTGAATTGGATAGACCTTTGATGACATCATTGCGGTGACATCTATGACTTGAATTTTTGCTTTGGTGATGGCTAAAAATGGAACAGAAGGCAATGGTCAATTTTCCTAAAATAACTTTTTTTAAACTTTTGTATTCACCTTTATGTTTTTCAGCATATTTATATGGTAGGACACCTCATTCTCTCCATATGAATGCCTTTTAAGCTAAATACAAATTAAATAAACAAACTTAAAATTATTCCGAGTCAATGTTGTAAACTATTAGTGCTCTGTGCCTCAGGACCTTCCTAACCATAGTCTTCAGGGATAAAGATTTAGAATTTCTGTGCTTAAAAAAGTCCCAGAAGTAATTCTCATATGCAACTAATGTTGCACATGTCTTGACAAGACCCTCAACACTGTGAAGCAAATATCCTGAAACCCTAAAGAAATGCTTAATTTTCCCCAAAATGCAATTACTTATGCAAATCTTCATTTAGTCATTAAGTATGTGACAAGTGGGAGAGGTTCACAGGCATACAAAATAAGCATATTCCCCGCCTCAAACAACACATATTTTCTAACATAATTTTCATCTTTTAGTCTACCATTTCTTATGGGTCAACTTCTATTAAAATTGGCTCATTTTCCAACGTCCCACAAATTCTTCAGACTGTTAAACTGAGAGTTTTCATTTCTTGAATTCCATTTTATAGCCTCAAATCAGGTCTTATGGTCTATAGATACAGAACTGTTCTTATTTTTCCTTTCAATGATAATGACATACAAATATAGCAGTCAACATCCAATAGTCTAGCAATTCCACTACTGGGCATATGCCCAGAGAAAATCATAATTCCAAAAGACATGGCTCACTGAAGCAGTATTCACAATAGCCAGGACATGGAAGCAACCTAAATAAATGTTCATCAACAGAGGAATGAGTAAAGAAGATGAAGCATACATATACAACGGAATATTATTCAAACTATAAAAAGGGATGAAGTTGGGTCATTTGTAGATCCATGGATGGACCACCTGGAGACTGTCACACAGAGTGAAGTAAGTCAAAAAGAGGAAAACAAGTATCATATATTAATGCATATACATGGAATCTAAAGAAATGGCATTGAAGATCTTATTTGTAGACCAGAAATAAAGATAAGACGTAGAAAGTAAACATAGAGACACCAAGGGAGGGAAAGAAAGGTTGGGATAAATCGGGAGATTGGGATTGACATACATACATTATTGATAGCATGCACAAAACGGATAACCAATGAGAACCTACTGTGTAGCACAAGGAACTCTACTCAATACTCAGGGCTGACCTAAATAGGAAAGAAATCCAAAAATAAAAAGAGGGGGTATATGTACACAATGATTCACTTTCCTGTACAGCAAAACCAACACAACATTGTAAAGCAACTCTGCTCCAATAAAAAGTAATTTATTAATTAAAAAAGGAGAAAAAAATCAACAGCCCTTTGATGCTCCAGATGGACGGCTGTGCTGAGGGAGAGCGCTGTGTTCACCGAGTAAGAGAACACGGGCTCCGAAACTCCTGTATTACCTAACTTGTGCCAGGGAACGGTCATGTATCAGCAGAATATAAAAACTCACACAAGAGTGCGATTTGTTTTTCCAAGTCTTTCCGAATCCCTTCGTTCGATCTGTCTACCTTCTCACCTATACTTTTCAAAAGAAAATTGGTAATATGAATCATCCTGACCACTTTTTCTCTTGTCTCAAGAAGTATGTCTTCTCCATGGTTGACAGCTTTGTATCTTGTCCCTATCCTGTCTCTGCCCAAATCTTTCTATCCATGATCCATCTGTTTCTTTATCTTTCATCTATCCCTCGGCACTATTTCCTTTGTCTCAGATTTCTACATAAACACTCTAGTCTCCTATACTCTGGAAACAAAGCAAAAACATTTCCTGGGTCCTATATTCCCCTTCTTGAAGCAGTAAACGGCTCCTCCTAAGGTTCACATTCCCACCCTTTTTCCTTTCATATTCTATTCATTTCTTATTGGTAATTTCATGATCAAAGGTGCCCTTCATGTACCTTATCTACTTTAATTTTTGCTAAAACCAAGAAAAGTCTAAACCCAGTTCTAAGGGAAGCTTCTCACAGATTTTTGCTCTATTAAAATATACACTACTTGTGACGTACTCCCCATCCGTGGCTACTTTGCAGTCTCTGTTATTGTTTGCTTTCTTCTTCTTCTTCTTTTGGCCCACTAACTGGATGTTTTGGAAATCTACAAACGGAATGACTGATGATAATAACTGAAGTGGTAGAAGGTGGTGAAATTACTAAGGGAAGATGCGTAAATATAATAGAACAAAAGGGAGGTCCTAGAGAAAAGCTCATTTTAAGGAGAAAAGTAGTAGAAGCAGAAAAAACGACAATGAAGAGAGAGCAATCGGAGAGGATGGGGTGAGCAAGAAAGGTGGGATCTGAAAGAGGGACAGTTCAATGTGTGAAATGTCTCAACTCCCAGCCTCATCTTCCCAGACTCCCTGCAGAAGTCAAGGAAAATAACTTCAAAAGATACCATTCTATTTGTAAATTATGTGGCCTCCAGGTAAAAAAGGAATTTAAGAATTTTAGGAGTGCATGCCTGTTCACGCTCAGTTACTTTATTCATGTCTGACTCTTTGTGATCCTGTGGACTGTACCCCATCCCCTCTGGCCATGGGATTCTCCAGGAAATACTGGAATGGGTTGCCATGCCCTTCTCCGGGGAATCTTCCCAATCTAGGGATTGAACCCACATCTCCTGTGTCTCCTCCACTGCAGACAGATTCTTTACCTATCGAGCCATCGAGCCATCTGGGAAGCCCTTAGGAGTACATGGCCCTTAAGTAAACAGAATAAATAAAAGAAGGCTAATCGGAGGAAATCAGACACTAATGGATAGAGCAGAAATGCTGTGTGTATAAACCAGTGACCTACAATATTTAAACGATTGGACTGTAATATTTAAAATTCCCTTGATTATTCTTTTTTCAGAACCTTGACAGGATTTTAGGTGTGTCCCTAAATGTATAACCAAAGCAATGACTGTAGCTCTGAAGTGAAGTTGCTCAGTCGTGTCCAACTCTTTGCGATCCCATGGACTGTAGCCTACCAGGCTCCCCTATTCATGGGATTTTCCAGGCAATAGTACTGGAGTGGGTTGCCATTACCTTCTCCAGTGGATCTTCCCGACCCAGGGATCGAACCCAGGTCTCCCGCATTGTAGACAGACACTTTCCCGTCTGAGCCACCAGGGAAG
>SJYC01077958.1:0-16062 GCA_006408675.1 Madoqua kirkii | reverse complement strand
AGTCTGCCAGGGAATTCCCTAAGTTACATTTCAGATTTATGCATCACTTCAGACGCCAGCACAATTTTATGTAACAAACAAAGACTAACTTTGGATGTTTTAATAGAGGTAGTCATTCTGAAATAACTTCCAAAGAATAATGGGGGACTTATAAGGTGCAGATGTTAGTCCTGGCTCTAAGTCTAAAAAAATGAAAAAAATAAAAGTTGCCGTGAGATTTTAGGTTATATTTAGACTTAATTGCACCAATATTTGTGTATAAATGATATCAATAAATATTTCTCATACTTCTGTCCTATGATTACAGGAAATGAATTTTATTTACCAAAACCCTGTGTTTTGATTACATTATTCTCATGCATGGGCTTGGGGATATTATTAATTTCCTCCTTTGCA
This sequence comes from Madoqua kirkii, assembly GCA_006408675.1. Lineage (NCBI taxonomy): Eukaryota > Metazoa > Chordata > Mammalia > Artiodactyla > Bovidae > Madoqua > Madoqua kirkii. The sequence goes on along the minus strand of SJYC01077958.1, from coordinate 15,666 downwards.
AAATAAAATTTGAAAATGCTCAAAGATTTTTTTTATGTCTTAATAGATTTTAAGTTCCAACAATTATATAAGACTTTTACCTTGTTGGTTCCTGTATTAGTCAGAGTTCTCCAAAGAAATGGAACCAGTAGGTAAGTAGGTAGGTAGGAAGGTAATCTATCTAAGTATGAAAGTGACTCACACAATTATGAAGAATGACAAGTCCAGATTTGCGGTTGCAGTCCAAATGCCAATAGGTAAGGAACCAAGAGAACTGATGACTCAGGTGAAGCCCGAGTCTGTTGCAGAATTCTTTTGCTGGGTAAGGTTGATCCTTTTGTTCTATATAGGCCTTCAGATGATTAGATATGGCCCACCCACATTATAGATGACAACTTGATTATTCAAATTTCACTGATTTGAAGATCAATCAAGGAACTTCCCTGGTGGTCCAGTGGCTGACTTCATGCTCCCAGTACAGGGGGCTCAGGTTTGATCCCTGATCAGGGAACTAGCTCCCACATGCTATGACCAAGAATTCTTACACAGCAACTAAAAATCCCATGTGCTACAAGTAATTCCTGGGCAGCCAAATAAATAAATAAATACCAATCAAATAAAAAAAATCCTCCACACTGATGAAAATTGACTATCACAAGTCCACCCCTTCTCAACTCAGCAGCTATATGCATACCTTTAACCATACTTAATCTCCAAATAAAGACAACAAGGTCATACTCTTACCTAACATGATATAGATATCCTGTGTGCAAATGGAAATGCGCTAATCCTTTCCCCAGAAAAGAAGGCAAAGTCCTTAAACATGCTTATTCTTCTCCTTGATACCTCGTAACTTAAATATGAATTGTTTTTTTGTAATTCTGTGTGTGCATGCGCACACACACATTCATAATAAATTAAGGAAGCAATATTCATGTCAAATACGATCTCATTTCAGTTATCTGCTAATAGCTGGTATTCATAACTACTTCCTGCTGCTAAGCCGCCCCAGTCGTGTCGGACTCTGTGCGACCCCATAGACGGCACCCCACCAGGCTCCCCGATCCCTGAGATTCTCAAGGCAAGAACACTGGAGTGGGTTTCCATTTCCTTCTCCAATGCATGAAAGTGAAAAGTAAAAGTGAAGTCGCTCAGTCGTATATGACTCTTAGTGATCCCATGGACTGCAGCCCACCAAGCTCCTCCGCCCATGGGATTTTACCAGGCTCCTCCACCCATGGGATTCTTCAGGCAAGAATACTGGAGTGGGGTGCCATTGCCTCACTATCCACTCTGTATTTTCTTTGCCTTCAACTAGCACCTCAGCTGGTGGGTGATCTAACCTTCATTTCTGAAAGTTCTGGGTCATTAGCAGTCCTTCCTGGATTGGGTTCTTAGAGTTTTCCATTGATATAACTCAGGGCATGGTAATACTAACAGACAGACACCCCAGAGGATCTCCTGTATCTCAGATATACTCTTCCTTACCACATCATCAGTTCAGTTCAGTTCAGTTCAGTCACTCAGTCGTGTCTGACTCTGTGACCCCCATGAATCACAGCATGCCAGGCCTCCCTGTCCATCACTAACTTCCAGAGTTCAATTCCTCTTTAATAGGCAGCAATCAATCACCCCCACCAGGATAGTAGTTTCCTTCTTTACCTGTTGAATAAAGAGGAGCCCCAGAAGGTCAGGGAGCAGTCTTAAATTATACTTCAGTGGAATCATTGTTGCACTTTCGGTGGAAGCATTCCTTCCTCAGAATTAAGACCTCTAAGTCAGAAGAGTATAAGGTCATGCAGACAGGAAACAAATATTTTGCTAGTGGGTCACTAGGGGTAATAGTGAGTGGAACCACTTCCACTCTTGGAGTCATGAATCCTGGGGATAAATAGCACCAATTTTGGATGCTGATTCAGAGGATTTAAACTTCCCAGAAAACCATATTCCAGGTCTGCACAGTACTGCCACTGAGTTGGCACTGTAACTGAGTCTTCAAAAGGTATCCCAGCATTCCATCAAAGCAGCTCCTTCACGATGGTGGAGAAGATGGTGAAGCAGATAAATTCCATGACATGGTTCATTGCCATACTCCATTTGCTGAGAAGCGATTTCCTTGATCAGAAGCAATGCTGTATGAAATACTATGACACTAAATAAGGCATTTTGTATGTCTACAGATGGTAGTTTTGGCAAAATTCTTGAGTACAGGGAAGGCATATTTGAATCCAGAGTACGTGTTTATTCAGGTAAACACAAAACATTGCTCTTTCCATGATGGCAGCAGTCTGGTATAATCAATCTGCCACTGACGACCCATAGGAATGATGCCATGTTGGGGCCTCAGTGTTGGTCTCTGCTGCTGGCCAACTGAGTACTCAGCAGCTGCTGTAGCCAGTTCAGCCTTGGCAGATGGGAGTCCACACTGCTGAATCCAAGCATAACTCCATCCCTGCCATGATGGCCACTTTTTTTCATGATCTTATTGGGTGATGAGAGGGATGATTTGTGAAAGAAACTGACTGGTATCCACAGAATAGTTCATCTTATATACTTCGTTCATAAAATCCTTCTCTGCTAAGGCCACTCTTTGGTGGACATAGACCTAGGACACAGCTATTTTCCATCCATTCAGAAAGATCAATTCACATGCTTCCTATACAGTCTTTTCCTTTTTTGCCATCAGTTTTCTAATTGTGTTCTTTTAAAGTCCCTAACCAAGCAGCAAAGAATTGGCCACAGGCCATGCATCGGTATATAATTTCAAGTCTGGCCATTTCCCCACCCAAGCAAAATGAAAGACTAGGTGCCCTCTTATAACTCTGTCCTCTGGGAAGATTTCCCTTCACAACTTTCCTTCAAGGGTATCTCAGAAAGGGACTGGGGTCCTGCAGCTGTCCTCTTTCAGGTGGTACCGAAACAGTTGCCGAATCACCTGTGACAAGAAACAGGTGTTTTTCCTTTTGTCAGCTGACTCCCTTATGAGGCTCTGGATGCAGGATGGAAAAGAGAGGTTAGGGTAACAAAAGTGGGACACATGGGCAATTAGGCCACTTCTTAACAGAATTTGTGTGTATCTTCAGGGCTTGGTCAGCCTGGTTTCTTATATAAAACTTCTTGCTGTAGTATGATGGAGTGCGTCTGTGCACACTCAACTTTATTGCTTGGTGGGTCAGATAACATGACAGTCAGCTGAGGTTACATGACAACTTGGTCACCTATAGTTAAGCATGCAATCTGTACTAAGGCCCAGTAAGCAGGCTGAAAGCTACTTTTCTGAAGGATAGTAGTTAAAGAGGATGACAAGGTCTTGTACCCAAGGTGCCTGTGCTGCAATCTACCTGCAAGTACCTACCCCAGCCTGCAAAGAGCATTCCTACCTGCCACACACACTTCCAGCAGCAACAGATCTGAACGGTCATCTGGCCCCCAGGGCGGAGCAGCTCACAACCTAACTGAGTCCTGCTGTAGAGCCTTCTCTTGTTTTGGACCCCATTCAAAACTAGCTAACGGGAGCTCCAACTGATTGTCCAACCATGTTTACAGCTAAAAGGAATAAGAATTGACACAGGAAAGTGCTATTGTCATAATGAAGGTGGAAGCGAGAGGAAGAATATTCTTAATGCAGGAAATCAAATAAACAAAGAAATAAAAATTCTTACTGAAAACCGAAGGTTTTTATTACTTCCTTCTTTGAAACTATTTGGCTTTTTCTCCCCCTCTGTCACTAGACAGTCTCTTCTTTCTCTAGTTTTTCACTTAATTTATCTGACAAACTTAAGTATATAATAGTCTGGATAACAGAATATATTACTTAAGGGCTACTTATACTCTTATTTTCATACAAAGCTATCTGTCTGTGTATTCCTTATATTCTGCCTTGAGAAGAAACATTTCCATCTTTATTCTTCCATGAAAATTGGAGCAAAATTTCCTTCTCATTTCCCTGCTATTTTAATTTCAAATCTGAATCCCCTAACCAGTTCTTGCTCCCTTTATAGTCAGTTATGTGGGGACATGAAAACTGTTACGTAGCATTTGTCTTCAAATAAGAGACTCTAATCTGGAAACTTCATCTGATTAAAAGCTATTTTGGAACAAGAACATTTAAAAGAACTGGCCTTTAAATAATCCAAATATGACAAAAATTCCCACACACACAGTGTCACAGATCTTACTCACAGGAAAGACCTCAGTCCTTTTTATTTATGGAGGAATTATATTCATCAGAGACACTGTTCCAACAACAAGCTCACTTATCAGATTTTAATTCCACAAAAACAAATTGAAAGAGAAAGGGATGATTTGAAGAAATTACTTTTAGGGAATACACAAAGCTTGGAGAAATAGCAGCTGATCACAGTGGCTGCAGACACGAGAGCATTTTAAACCACTTTAGTCTGGGCAAAGAGTTATGCTTTTTAGAAACTTTTCATCCAAATGACTAAAACCAATACATTTTAGAACTTTTTATTATCAAGAATAATTTTTTTTTAAGTCTTAATGCTGAGGAGAAGAAACTCTTGGGTTACTCGAAACATTAACTGTTTGATTTACTCAAGTGGCTCAGATGTTAAAGAATCCGCCTGCAATGCAGGTTCAATCCCTGGGTTGGGAAGATCCCCTGGAGGAGGGCATGGCAACACACTCCATTATTCTTTCCTGGAGAATCTCCATGGACAGATGAGCCTGGCGGGCTACAGTCCATGGACTCACAAAGAGTCAGACACAACTGCAAGACTAAACACAGCTTTATCCAAGTAGGAAAGCTAAGGTTTATTGAATTGACATTGCCTTGGGGTGTTATGTAACAGCAATACTCACATATTGGTTTAATAGCTACTATTGTATTAAGTGTTACTATAGTATTAAGTAACCAAGATGTGCCTTACACATTGTTTGGGCTGCTTTACAAGCTTTTATACTCATCTTTTTAGTTGAATAAGAGACACTGTCTCTATTTTACAAGAGAAACACAGGGAAGAAGCAAGGGACCCAAATTCCTTCTGCCAAAATTCATTCTACATTTTAAGTCAACATTGGTATCCTGAACTGGATGCTGCAAAATATTTGTTGAAAATTGGGAACAAGACAGGCAACATCTCCGCATCAATACTGAGTAGGACTGTTCTGTCTTAGACAAACTGCTATAGCGGTCTGTTCCTTTTACCTTCAGGAGGCCAGCTAGCCAGTACTGAATCAAAGGTGAAGATCTTGGCAGGGAGCAAGGGAAATGGAAGCTTAAGAGGCCCTTGGCCCAGGAGAAACGCAAAATAGGAAAATGATGCTTGTGTTATGGGAATGGGTGGTGCTGAATACATCTAAGTGGATGATTTCTGCCAAGAGAAAAAAAAGTCTCAACTAAAACATCAAAAGTTTAATTCTAGGAATGACTACCAAAAACATGAGTTTAATATTTTTTAAGACTAGCCCAGAGAAAAGCATAATTACTTCATTCTCCATCTGCTGCAGCAAAGTCAATATGTATGAATAGTAGGCCAAATTTCATTTTCCCAGAAAGACTCCTTTTCACAACAGGAATGCCTAGGAGATGAGGCAGCAACTTTCCTTTTGAAAAGGAAAACCTATGACCAAAGGCCACTGGACTTTTGTGGCAACATGCCCCACAGACTTTCAATTCAACCCTTCCAACTACAATCTTTTCATCCAAACCTGTCTCCTCCCCAGTCTGTGTTAGTCACTCAGTCGCGTCTGACTCTTTGTTAGAGTCGGACTGTACCCCTGTCCATGGGATTCTCCAGGCAAGAGTACTGCGGTGGGCTGCCATTCCCTTCTCCAGGGGATCTCCCGACCCAGGGATCGAACCCGCATCTCCTGAAGCTCCTGCCTCAAAAGGCGGGTTCTTTACCTCCAGCACCACCTGAGAAACGCCCTCCTCCCCAATAACCTGATCAAATATCCTCAGTTGAGAGTCCCTGCTCTCTCTCTAGATAACCCATCCCCTGGCTGAAATGCCAAACCACTGCCTACATTTGTGCCCTGACTCTTACTGTTCCTGATGAATCTGAGGTTCTTGATGTCTCCCGGTGAAAGCAATCAGTGAGACACAAACTGATAGGTTGGAAGTGGATTTATTTAGAGAAAAATACACTCCACCGAGTATGAGCCATCTCAGAAAGCTAGAGAGCACTGAAAAATAGTGTGGTTAGTTTTAACGGGCTGACTAATCAGGCTAATCAGTGGGAGGAATATTCCAGTCACTTGGGGGAGGGGCAGAGATTTCCGGGGATGATGCCGTGGTCACTCTGGCCTCTGATGGTCAGCCTCACGACTGTCATGGCGCTGGTTGGTGTATCATTTAGTTAACTATTACAATGAGCATATAATAAGGCTCAAGGTCCACTGGAAATCGAATATGTGACCACCTTGAACCTAGCTGGTTCTTTTTTGTCGTACCTTATGGCTATGCCATTCTTTAGAGGTTGTGCCTTGCCCCATTCCTTCCTGTTTTCATTATAACACCACATTTACTGAGGGTCTACTGCAAGCTAGGAGCTGAGCTGGTCCTGGGCATATAAAGGCGAAAAACACAGGCACTGCTCTGCTCCTCATGAAAATTATATTCTAATGGAAAAAAAACACAGACATTAAATGAAAATTTGTACAACTATTTTAAAAGTTTGATTGTGGGAAATCCAGAGAAGATAATGTACATATCTGTGCTGTAAAAGAACATGACTGAGAGACCTAACTTGGACCCAGGGGGAGAGACAGAAGGATGGAGGAGTGAATGACGAAGACTGCTTGAGTAACATGTGTTCTGATTCAAGAATGAGAGGCTGTAAGTTCACTGAAAAGGGGGTGGGGTGGAGGAAGGGGGGATGGGGGTGGCAAAGGCAGACAGAAGCAACAATGTGCACAGGAGAATGCAAACTGGGAAAGGGTTCTGGGAGATCTGGAGCCAAGAGGTACTCAGTGGAGGGGGTGGAGGGGATTTGGGATGAACTAGCAGCACATGGAGAATCCCAGGGACGGCGGAGCCTGGTGGGCTGCCATCTATGAGGTCGCACAGAGTCGGACACGACTGAAGCGACTTAGCAGCAGTAGCAGCACATGGGTGTCTTAACCACCTAGATCAGCAGGGAAGTCCACACTTTGCTGTATACTTTACTTCTCAAGTGGCGCTAGTGGTAAAGAACCTGCCTGCCAATGCAGGAGACATAAGAGACACAGGTTAGATCCCTGGATTGGGAAGATCCCCTGGAAGAAGTCACGGCAACCCACTCCAAGATTCTTGCCTGGAAATCCCATGGACAGAGGAGCCCTGTGAGCTACAGTTCACAGGAATGCAAAGAGTTGGACATGACTGAAGTGACTTAGCACGCACAGCAACATGTGAAGCTGGAAAGATGCTTTGAGGCCAGTCCTAAGAGCAGGGGAAGGATTTTAGGCTTGAGTTTGATAAAATTAGATTTGTGTTTTGGAAAGATCATTCAGACCTCAGTGTGAACAAAAAATGGAAAGAAGGAGGACAAGCATCAGCAGAACTATAAGGAGGAGAGGATTTGATGCTCAGATTCAGATATGCTGAGTGTGAGATGTGAGGAATACAAGTGAATGAATCAGTAAAAGGAGGTACCGATATTTAGGTCTGAAGATCACAAGGGAGGTTCTAAGTCACTGAGAAACAGCACCATCTCAGCCCAAAGGTGTTGGCTGACACATGGAAGAGAGAAAATTTATAAGAGTGCAGAATGAAGAGAAAAGGGGCTTGGGACTGAGTCTTGAAGAACTCACAAATAATGCACAGAGAAAGAAGATCTGGTAAAGGGAACCAAACAGAGATGATGAAAATACAGAGAAGACGCTAGATACAGTGATGCCAAGGGGAGAAAGGGTGAAAACACTTGGGAGATTGGCATTGACACATGGACCCTATTGATACTATGTATAAAACAGGTAACTAATGAGAACCTACTGAAGGGAACCAGGGTCTCCTGCACTGCAGGCAGATTCTTTACCATCTGAGCCACCAGGAAGCCCAAATAGCAGAGGGGACTCTACTTAATGCACTGTGGTGACCTGAATGGGAAGGAAGCCCAAAAGGGAGGGAATAGACGTGTCCATATGGCTGACTCATTTGCTGTACAGCAGACACTAACACAACATTGTAAAGCGTCTATGCTCCGACAGAAACTAAGTGAATGTTTCAAATAGAAAACGTGAGCCATTTGCAGCTATCGAATTAGATTTAAGGCAGAGCCAGAGGTCCTTTGCACATGTTCCTTGCTACTGGGAACCGGGGCGCAGCTGCAGCAATCATAAGGCAGACGCTTGAGGGAAGCAAGGAAGTAGAATGAGGTTGTGCAGGAAACTGGGAAATTTTGTGAAGATAAGGAGAGAAACAGAGCAGAAAAGAGAAGGGACTGTCCATTCCAGGAGGATTTTTCTGGTTCTGTTTTTTTTTTTTTTTTCCTAAATGTGTCAGAGTTTAGAGCATGGTTATGTTTTTATAGGAAAAGTTCACGCAGAGGTCGAGGCTGACAACAGAGGTGGGGAGTGGTCCTGAGAAGACTGGAAAGTTGCTATGTTGGGATTCCTAATCGGGGTTTGCAATCCCTATCTGTGGTGTGAGGTGACTGAATTGGAAGGAAAAGGTGTGGTTTCTTCTACTGAACTCAGAGGGAAGTGGCAAAGGCTAAGCCCGCGCTATGGACTATGTCAATCCTCTGGCAAGAAATGAAAGATTTATCATCTCATGACTTTAATTTCCCAGATTAGCAGGCAAGTCTATCCGTTGTGAGGGAGCCAGAGGGTGGATAAGCAGCTGGGAATAAGAAACATTCTTATTCCATTTGCAAATAAACGGAAAGCAGCAAGGTGAGGAAGCACTGAGACCGCCGGAAAGGGTCTCCCAAATGAAGCTGAGAGCCATGAGTAGAGGTACCCATTTCCATCACTTTTTTCTGCTTAAATGTCTTTCTCCCCAGCGAGGCTTTAAACTTCACCAAGGAAAGTGACTGGTATTAACCATTTCAGCTTTGTTCACCTTCAGTTCCTAGCACAATGTCTCAACAAATGACAAATGGCAGAAATGAAAAATAACTTGGAATATCATTTCCCTGCTCCAAGGATATAACAGTGTCGGACAAGGCTGGGGACAAAAAGAAGGTGTAGAACTGCTGAAGAAAGGTAGAAAACAAGATCATAAAGACATCCCAGGAAACCAGAAACTCCTGAGTAATATGTCGTCAAGGATGTGTCTTCAAGGACTTATTAACTGAGACAATGAAAAGTGAAAAAAGTGAAGTTACTCAGCTGTGTCTGACTCTTTGCAACCCCATGGACTATAGCCTACTAGGCTCCTCCGTCTGTGGGATTTCCCAGGCAAGAATGCTGGAGTGGGTTGCCATTTCCTTCTCCAGGGGATCTGCCCAACCCAGGGATTGAACCCAGGTCTCCTGCATTGTAGGCGGATGCTTTACTGTCTGAGCCACCAGGGAAGTCACACTAACTGAGACAATAGTCAACCACAAGATGAAGGACTGAAGTCTCTCATGTTTTCTTAAACAGAAACATCCATGGAGGTTTTGCTCCTCCTCCAAGCTTCCTTTTAGCAAAAACTCCCCATCACGAACATCTTATCTTATAGTTTGTTCCTGTCATAGCAAAGCCATTTCAGCATCAGCAGACCGACTTCTGACTCTGATACCCACCCCGCATTGTAGGCAGAAGCTTTACTGTCTGAGCTGCCAGAGAAGTCATGCTAACTGAGACAACAGTCAACCACAAGATGAAGAACTGAAGTCTCTCATTTTTTCTTAAACAGAAACATCCATGGAGGTTTTGCTCCTCCTCCAAGCTTCCTTTTTGCAAAAACTCCCCATCACAAACATCTTATCTTATAGTTTGCTCCTGTCATAGCAAAGCCATTTCAGCATCAGCAGACCAACTTTTGACCCTGATACTCACCTAGAAACACAGGTAGATACTCTGTCATCACATATGGAACAGGTACACATCTGGTCCCCTTACTCAGAATTTCTCTCTCATTTCCAGTTGCATTTGGTCCTTAATTTACAATAATCTTGAATCCCTGATCTGTGAGTACATGCATGGGGATAAATATGCATGCTTATAGATATATATTGGCTTATGCATTTAATAAGGGCTTTTCTAATAGCTCAGTTGGTAAAGAATCCCCCTGCAATGCAGAAGATCCCAGTTCAATTCCTGGGTCAGGAAAGTCCCCTGGAGAAGGAAAAAGCTACTCACTCCAGTATGCTTGGGCTTCCCTTGTTGTTCAGCTGGTAAAGAATCCACCTGCAATGCAGGAGACCTGGGTTTGATCCCTGGGTTGGGAAGAAGTTGCATTTGGTCCTTAATTTACAATAATCTTGAATCCCTGACCTGTGAGTACATGCATGGGGACAGGCATGCTTATAGATATATATTGGCTTATGCATTTAATAAGGGCTTTTCTAATAGCTCAATTGGTAAAGAATCTGCCTGCAGTGCAGGAGACCCCAGTTAGATTCCTGGGTCAGGAAAGTCCCCTGGAGAAAGAAAAAGCTACTCACTCCAGTATTCTTGGGCTTCCCTTGTTGTTCAGCTGGTAAAAAATCCACCTGCAATGCAGGAGGGAGAAGGCAATGGCACCCCACTCCAGTACTCTTGCCTGGAAAATCCCATGGACCGAGGAGCCTGGTGGGCTGCAGTCCATGAGGTAACTAAGAGTCGGACACAACTGAGCAACTTCACTTTCACTTTTCACTTTCATGCATTGGAGAAGGAAATGGCAACCCACTCCAGTGTTCTTGCCTGGAGAACCCCAGGGATGGGGGAGCCTGGTGGGCTGCCGTCTATGAGGTCGCACAGAGTCGGACACGACTGAAGCAACTTAGCAGCAGCAGCAGCAATGCAGGAGACCTGGGTTTAATCCCTGGGTTGGGAGATCTGCTAGAGAAGGGAAAGGCTACCCACTCCAGTATTCTGGCATGGAGAATTCCACGGACTATATAGTCCATGGGGTCTCAAAGAGTCAGACACAATTGAGCAGCTTTCACTTTCATGCATTTAATATCTTTCTAAAAGTAAATTATATTCATCTAAAATATTCAATTAACAGAAAAGCTCAAAGCAATAAGTAAAAAATATTACCTGATATGCCATTAAGAAGAAATTCCATTATTATCATTTGATGAGCATCACTACAGCACTTTTTTAATGTTGTTTCACTGAGGTATGATTGACATATCTTATAACTGCTTTAGGTGTACAACATAATGATTTGTTATTTGTATATATTGTGAAATTATCACCATAATAAGTCTAGCTAATATTTATCCTTATATATAGTTATAAATTTATTTCTTGTGATAAAAACTTTTAATATCTACTCTTAGCAACTTTAAAATGTATAATGCAGAATTATTAACCATGGCAGAAATTTATTTTGTAGATTTCAGAAAGAAGACTAGACCAATAGATGGATGGATGGGTAGATGGACGGATGGATAGGTAGATAGGTGGGTAGGCAGGAAGATACATATATACATACATAAATCTATAATAAGTCTAGCTAATATTCATCCTTATACATAGTTATAAATTTTTTTCTTGTGGTAAAAACTTTTAATATCTACCCTTAGCAACTTTAAAATATATAACACAGAATTATTAACCATGGCAGAAATTTATTTTGTAGATTTCAGAAAGAAGACTAGACCAATAGATGGATGGATGGGTAGATGGACGGATGGATAGGTAGATAGGTGGGTAGGCAGGAAGATACATACATACATACATAAATCAGAGAAGGGGTAAGTATATAAACAAACAAAAACTGGATTATATAATGTTATTGAATAAAATAAATGCCACTTACTTTGCTGGAATTTAAGGGAAGAAAAAGGAGTTAAACTACAACTGAAGGCTTGTACTTTCAATATTCGTTGACAAACTTTAAAAATTTTAACATCTCTCTATAATTAGAATTGTGCAAAATATTCACATGTGGAGATCATCATTTCAACTACCTGGTCAACTGATATCTTTTCACTCCCTGCTATGAAATAGTAATAATTTGAAACATTTCCTTTTATCTCCCCTATTCATGTCTTTTAAGAAAAAAAGTTTGTTTATTGTTGTCATTAAAATATATAACATTTTGTTCTGGTTCAGTAATGATAATTTCCATAATTATTTAATCTTAGTTTATATTAAAATGAATTCAGTGACCCGTTTACAGGTTAAACTTTTCCTACAAGTGAAATGAACATCTTGTTTGTGCATCCGTATGCCTACGCCTCTTTTAAAAATGACCTCTGATAAATACTACCAAATATGGGCAGTCCTTGTGATGATCTTCCTCAAAGAGTTTCCATTTATGAGACACTCACCTTACCTTAGAAAGACAGAGAAATAATACTCAGTCTCAATATCTTCACATTTGAGAGGAATTTGAGAGAAAGCACAAACAAAACTGTTAGTAAATTGCAAAAACATTCTGAAAAATTCCCAACTCACATCACGTGTGGAATGCAAGCCTTCACTATTCTTCGGGCCCAGCAGTTTCTTCATGTTTTCCTTGATGTTTTCCTTTCTCTGTTGTCTGAAAGCTTTCTCCTGGTCACACAGAGCCATACTAAATCGGAGGTCTGGGGATGAACTGCATATAAAACAGAGATAATAAACTAACGTCCTCAAGTCTACAGCCTTGTTATACATCATCCAGTTCCCACAAGCCCCCGTGACTTCACTGATATATTCTCACTGCTTCCCTCAAGCCGTTTCCTACGAGAGATCTGAAATGAAATTATAAAACGATGCCACTGTGTCTCATCACAGAAACATCCAAGGGACACTCCTCAGTTTTATCTCCTCTTCTGTTCCTCACAGGTAACCACTACTTTAAACTTGCTCTTTCTTTTTCTGGTGTACTTATTTATAATTTTACATTATACATTTAGGTCTAAATAATATAGAGTCATTTTATAGGTTGTTAATATTTTGTGTAAATGCTATCAACCAGATATATTCTGTGAATCACTTTTTCCACTGAACTTTTTCTGAGGATTCATTTGTGTGTATAAGTAGAACTAATTCAAATATCTTTACTACTCTGAGGCATTTTCATTATGTAATTATTACACAATTTATGTATCCATAAGTATTGGTGTTATGTCCATTTTTTAACTACTACGAACAGTATTCAAAAGCAGAGACATTATTTTGCCGACTAAGGTCCGTCTAGTCAAGGATATGGTTTTTCCAGTAGTCATGTATGGATGTGAGAGTTGGACTGTGAAGAAGACTGAGCGCCGAAGAATTGATGCTTTTGAACTGTGGTGTTGGAGAAGACTCTTGAGAGTCCCTTGGACTGCAAGGAGATCCAGCCAGTCCATTCTGAAGGAGATCAACCCTGGGATTTCTTTGGAAGGAATGATGCTAAAGCTGAAACTCCAGTACTTTGGCCACCTCATGCAAAGAGTTGACTCATTGGAAAAGACTCTGAAGCTGGGAGGGATTGGGGGCAGGAGGAGAAGGGGACGACAGAGGATGAGATGGCTGGATGGTATCACTAACTCAATAGACGTGCGTCTGAGTGAACTCTGGGAGTTGATGATGGACAAGGAGGCCTGGCTTGCTGCGATTCATGGGGTTGCAAAGAGTCGGACACGACTGAGCGACTGAACTGAACCGAACAAGCAGTATTACCACAAACATGTGGAAAAGTTTCTGGTAAGATATGCTCTTTAGAAAGAACACCTCATTAAATTGTCACAATAGATATACTTATAAAGTACTTTTATTTTATAAATAAGTAAAAAAGTGGTTGGAAACATTTCAACTGTTAGCAAAATTAGCAAGCAGATACTCAAATCCAGGACTTCTCATTCTACAACTCATGTTCCTTGTAACATACTATACTGACCATTATTTTACGTTAAGCACAAGAAGCATGATTTTTTAAAGATCTATAAATAAAGCAATGAACACAGATGTTTAGAAGATATCAGTATGAAAATATGTAAAAGGAAATTCAAAACATTTCAAATAATTTGGCAAATATAGTAACAGAAGTATGATTAAAAAAAAAAAAAAAAAAACCTAAATACTATAATGTGACTGCTTTGACCCACAAAACAGCCCCAAATGGTCCAAAACACATAAAGACTGGGAGCTAAGTTATAACCCATTGAAATTTTTCAACAGTTTTAGTCTGTATATAGTCTCTATACCCCAAAATCTCTTCCTACCTGTCTGAACAAAGCAGAATTCATTCTATATTCTGCCATGATAGAGTGGCAGATCTCAGTCTAATTCTGTAAATTTCAGCTCAAGTATCTTTTACAGAACATTTGTATCTTTTTCATTTGATATTTTTTTTACATATTTGTATATGCTTCTTTCACTTGAAATTTGTGGATGGAAAAATATTTGAATTCCTAACTTTCATTTTTAGAGGAACTCACTGAACAATTACACGATTCTTTGAAGTATCTCTCAAATTACAAATTAGTCTTTTTAAAAAAACAGTGCCCAGTACATTATAGCTTAAATTGCGGAAGAATAAATGTTGACAATAATATATTTTCTGGGATCATTATGAACAATTTAAAGAATTGCAACCTGGCTTAATTTTGTTGGGATTTCTTCCCTTCCTCACCTTCTTCTTTGCCTTCTAAGTTGTAATAGCTCTGATGGACTCATTAAACAATATTTAGAAGGAAAGTGTGGGCTTAGAGGCAGAGATGTGAGCTTGCCTGTGCCTGTCAGTGAGAAAACACATTGAGAGCCCTGCACAAGCTCTTGTTTCTGTTACTGGTATTACAACTTCAGAGTAGATGTGATGGCTTCTACCTGAGCCCATGCATATATCACATTCATGTGAGTGGAAGAAGTTTCGGAGGCAATACATAATCTTAGCAAATAGCCTCATTCTCACTTCTTTTTGAATATCATGATTCCTAGAAATAGTTATTGTCTCCAGCAAATATGCCTTCCTTTGTATCCAAAGTATACAAAGTCATACAAGTGAATTTTTTCTGCTATTAGAGATTCGTTACCAAGTGAAGATCTATTGGAGAAGCTTTCTTTGGAGAAGGTTTATTTCTCTTTACAAACAACTTTTTTGAAGTTGTATTGCTCTTCATCCTATTCGTGACGCCAATTGTCTTGCTGTATCTCACTAGGTGCCCTGTTCATTGGACCCAGCTTAGGCAAGGTGCTAGCTAAGAGGCGGGAAGGGGACTAAAGGATCTGTAGGAACTGCAGACATGTTTATTCTCTCCTGGCTGGCGCAGCAGCCATAGCATAACCTAACACACACAATTTCTCTCCTGGCTGGCGTAGCAGCCGTAACAGTATTGCTCCCAGCTGAAGCAGCAGCCATAGCAGTAGAAACACTATATTCTCTCCTCTAGCTACTGACTCAATAGACACAATTGTGACACAGCAGTAAATGCCACCACTTTCTAGGTGGAGCTTGTATATCCCTACAGCACAGAGTGACTCGTGACCAAGTGAGTGCCTCATGACACACATACACAGTGCTATGAATGCTCTCGGCTGTTACATAATCATTATTTACAAAGCATGGGGCAAGAGAGCCTGTACATGCCATCTGGGCTAATTTGCTCTCCCCCCACAGAAGTGTAATTTAAACAGAACAAAATTCACTTATTATTATAAGTGTCAGAGAAGGCAATGGCAACCCACTCC
>SJYC01077957.1:0-21730 GCA_006408675.1 Madoqua kirkii | reverse complement strand
TCATGAGATAAGCCTACTTTATAATCATTTTTTTCTTTTACTTTTTGGCTGTGCCATGGGCTATGTGGGATCCCATTTCCCTGAATAGGGATCCCCCTGTAGGGCATGAACCCTCGTCCCTACAGTGGAAGGGCAGGGTCTTTACCACTGGACCACCAGAGAAGCCTTATACATGATTTTAACAAGAATAAGAATTGCCTTGATAGAGCTGTTATCCTTTTTCATCAAAAAAAAAGCAGTGCATTTAAAAATCATTTTTCAAAAATCATAAAAATTTCCTAAGACTTAAAACTACAGAGATGTATACCATTATTTAGGGGCTATCCACAGGCCTCAAAATCAGGGGCCAAAGTTAAAGAAAACTTGGATGAAAAGTCACATTTGCGCATTTGTGACAAATGTACGCTGTAGTAAACCAAAAATAGAATGCCTGTCCAAGGTGGACAGCAAGACCTAGGGGCCAGCCAACTGTGGTCAGTGTAAGAAACATCTGAAATGGGATGTGGGGCTCAAGTTTGTTTTCTTTCAATACTGTGTGAACCAACCAAACTTATGAGAGGACTCTATCCTTCCGACAGGCCAATTTGGGTTTAATGAAGGAAAGAATGACTAACATCCACAGAGAAAAGGGTATTAAGAAATGTCTTTCCATAGACTATAAATGTATTGTATAGAAAGACCTTCTCAATATTATCCCTGCCATTAGTGATAAATGATGTAACTTTAGATTGTTACAAGAACCAAATGAGAATATGTTTCAAAGTTGGCTGCACAATTGTAAGATGGTGCTATTATTTTTATTACATCAGTTATTTTAAGAAAATAGTTTGAATGAATGTGTTGAATACCTTCAAATAGAACAGAACTAGGATATGCCTCTTAACATGGAAAGAGGCAGCATTTTGAGCCAGCATAAAATGTTTCAGGAGATGGAATAAAACAAACCAGACGGAGCTTTCCAAATGTTAAAATAATCTCATGGATAGTTCTCAGTACCGAATTTTATGAGTAAGAAAAAGACTTGGAAATTATCTGTACAAAAATTTGCCTCTTCCACTAGATTGTAAGCTCTGTCTTAGTAGGTCTCTATTACAAGTTCATTGCACAGTGTTTGGCATACAACATACAATCAATAAGTATCTGTTGAATTACTGTGCATGTGTGTGTGGAAGAGGAGCACATAAAGTATCATTTCCTGTCAAGAAATATTTCACTGCTACTAGAGGAAAAAAAATCATGGGCTGGGCCCGCCCACACAGCAGTTCTCATAAGGAATTCTATGAATATTCAGTATAACTTTGAAGTTGATAAAATAATCAAGAATCTCAGTACAAATGGAATTATTCATGCTTAGATAAATTATAGTTCAGTTTTAAGTCAAAAAGATGATTGGCTTCTAAACAATTTATGTAATTGCTGTACATTCTATCAAGGAAAGCACTGCTCAGACCACATTTTAGCACATTTCAAATGGAGTCTTTCCCAAAGAGGCGCTAGGAAAACATTTTACACTGAGTGAGGTTACTTCTTAAGATATTCAGTAAGAAAAACAAGTGGATAAAACACGGTCTGCTTGTTTAAAAAAAAATACATGAAAACTGGTATTAAAATGAGACTAGATTTACTGTTTTTATCTACAAAGGGCAAAAGCCCCAAGAAAGAATGGAAATTAAAAGAACAAGATTACAGTATGGAGTTTTCTAACTCATGGAAAAATTCTACGTTGGAATGGGCTTTCTATTTCAATATGCCACCTCATGACAGAAAGTGGGAAAAAGCTGGCTTCTCAACTGGTAGCACTCTAAATATTTTACACTTAAAAACACATGATGCCTGAATATATCTAATGCCTACTTGTCCCAACAATCATAAAAGGAAAATTAACTGCTATGTTTACGGTTATATTTGTTTTCTCCATGAGAATGTCCCTTGTATATCCAAATGCAACATTTCTTGGCTAAGACACTCGTGATCCTAGACAGATAAGACTCTTTAGATGAAGGCAGGTGGAGAGAAGAGAAGGCATGATTTTTCTGAAATTTGGAGTATTATAGACGATACTGCCATGGTTCTTGTCACGTGGACTCGGGTCCTTACTTCCATCTGTGGCCCCAGAGGACCACCCACAACCTGGAGGAAATTTTAAATTCTCCTATTATGTTCAGACATGCTATGAAGATGGACATTCACAGTCTCTGCATCTTTCACCTAGAACGTATCATTACAGATAAAAGAGCCACAAAAATATGTACTGCCTGTGAGGCATTAAACAACTATTGAAAACTCCTTCCCACACATCGCACGAAGCAGTTCTGCATCACCCTCTTCCAGGTTGCTTGCATTATCAAGGCTATTAAAAGGAATGGTCGTCAAATCTCCCTGGGCTCCTCAACCCCAAAATACACTTAGCCAGGACAATGAGAAGTCCACCTCTTCTAGGAATTACTAATATAAAAAGCAGGCTATACCCACTGAATATTCTAAGGATAAACAACAATCTCTTCTTTGAATTTCACAGTGTAAAACAGTTTTAGGTGCTTATAATGGAAGATGTTCCGTTGGGGCAGGCAGAGGAGGGGAACTATAAGCGAGGAACTATTTTTCTAAAGCCATTTCAGACTTAAAAATGACTTTTAAAGTATCTAACCCACTAATTCTCTTGCAAACCTCTCAGGGTTATTTTGAAATAATAGAGTGAATAAAATAAGCACAGTGCCCAGCATTAAGAAAGTCCTTTAGAATTATTTCCAAAAGATGCACACAGTCAAATAAGTTGTAACTTGAAAATCTATCGTATTCTTAAAGAGCTCTTCAAATCTGCCATACCATCACTTATAACACTCCAGTATTTCCAAACTTTACTTTCAATAAAACTGATTTTGAATTCTGATCTCTCCTAAGTCAATTTACCCATTCCCCACCTTGTTAGAAACAAAAAGCAGCTTATCACCATGTTGACTCAATAATCATTACATCTTTCAGGAGACTTACATGATATTTTCTACTTTATCTGTATGTACCTGACCTATGCAAGATAACAAAAAAAATTATATCAATAAATAAGGGTCATTTTTACGAAGAATCATGTCTACATAAACTATAACTTTATCCTATAAAGAAGGAATCAGATGTGGTTGTAGAAAAGTAGGCAATCCAGGTACAGATGGGAAATTATAATACCACCAATACAAGTCACTTCTAAATAAATTTTGCATGTTTAAAATTGAATGATACACTGCTAAAAATCATCTTTTTAAATACATATGACTTTTTTATATCACTGCAAATGAAAATTTTTTAATTGAGATATAATTCCATATACCATTATATTAGTTTCAAGTACATAACAATGATTTGGTGTCTGTATATATTGCAGTAGGGTCACCACAGTAAGTCTTGCTAACAAATACCGCTTCTTAATAAAATTAAATTTGCATTCACTACCAGGAATCATATAGTCTATCATCTAAGAATTCAGGGCTGTTGTACTCCCCAAAATATCCCAGGCGGTCTTAAAAGATTTGAAAGACAAAAAGTACACTATTATTCCTGTAGCCATGTTTCACTTTATCACAGAGTTTTCCTGTTTACATTTGACAGCGGTCTCTTTTTCCATAAAGTCCCTTTTTTTTTTAAACATGGAGACTGGAAATTCAGAAAGAACTGTGTAACCATCAGCTATCATACAATATATCAGACTTCTTATAGCACTACTAGGAAACCAAAATACTACCTCTTTTTCAAATGGGAGTCTCTCATGCTCTTAAGTTTGTCTCTTTTTTAAACTTCCTTTACTTTCATTATGCTCATCTGAACACTTTCCAGGTTTCCTGTCTTTCCCACATTCATTTATCCATTCATTCAAAAATGAAAGCATCTGATGCCTGCCAGGTCAGACAAGTAGCATAGAACAGACTGAAAGTGTCCTAGTCCTCGGTGGAGCGTCGGTCCAGAGGAGGGCCCCAAGGGTGCAAGAGCACTCTCAGATGCCCTGATGTTTAAGGTCATAAATTGTAGAAGTATCAAAACAGATTCACCTAAGTTTTCATTGCTAGCACGCCAAAATACAAATGCGTTCTCTCATAAAGTCAGGAACTGTTTGACCTCTGTCTGAACTCTGCCCTGTATTAACACAATGGCATTCACATCTTAGCTGAAAATCTCCCAAATTCCCATAAAATTATATATTTCTCTTGCTTTCCCTCCAAAGGCTGCTCTCACTCACTGTGCTAAATCATAGTCTTTGCCTTCACATATCAATACATAGTTTTCCAATGCAATCGTTCCGATACTAACTCACCATCAAAACTACCTTTTCTTAATTTTGTCACTATCTTTTCTATAGGACTCTTTCATTCATTTTTTTGATTCATAAACTATGATATATTTATTTAACAACACTCATTTTCTTGCCTTTATTTCAGCACAATCATAATTATATTTTCATAATCAAGATTTTTCCAAAGTCTGTTTCATTAATAGCAGTAATCTAACAGATTAAAAATAAATATAATCGTATTAAAATATACAAAATCTGAATATATTTTAATAAATATGTAATTTTTTAATACTGTATTCTACTTTACAATACTGTATTGGTTTTGCCATACATTGACATGAATCAGCCACAGGTGTACATGATCTCCCAATGCCGAAGCCCCCTCCCACCTCCCACTCCACACCATCTCCCCGGATCATCAAGTCACAATCAGGAATGCACAATAACCAAAGGAAACATTCAGTCAAAGTTAAGATACCACAGAAACCATGAGATATGGCTATTTTAAAACAATAACACTAACTTCTAAATAAATACGTCCAATTAAAACACCATACAGTGGGAAATCCAAGACTACCTTCCTCAGAGTATTGGCCAAGATAAAGATTCATGAGGAGAATTTAAAAAGTGTAATTTTTACCCATCTAACTTCAAAACCTTAGCATGTTCATGATTTTCTTGAAGTGGGTGATTTTTGCTTACACAAAACATATTAAACTCAGAAGAAACCCTAACTTTCCACTTAAAAATGGGATGCTGCAACAAATGTCACACTTGATATATTCAGTAATGGGTGACTAGAGCATTTTTGATTCTGAACTGGGTTGAAACAATCATCACTAAATGTACAGTCTCTACCTGTATATAAAGAAGTTCATTTCGGTCAGTAAGTAAAATCAGCAAGTATAGTAGTTAAGTCAGGGTCATGAAACACTTGACAAATACTTGAACCCAGCCAGTATAATTATAATGAGAATATTTAATATTTGTTTGGTGCTTAGTGAGCCAGGCACTGCTCTAAAACTTTCCATCTATTAACTCATTTACCCATAACCACAACCTTTAGAGGTAGGTACTACATATAACTGCTTCACAAATAGAAATGCAGGGCTAAAAGAAAAAAAAAAATTTCACCCAACATCACACAGTGAATAAGTAGCCAAATCATGATTCCAACCCAGACGGCCGTCTGTCTGACTCTGAGCCTAGGGTCTGAAAAGCTGCACGTCTCACCAGTCTCGCTCGCAAGACATTCTGACTCTCTCCAAACTTATGATTCCAACAAGCACAGCCTAACCCAGATTTTATGAATGGTAGCTGGGAAACAGAACTGTGGACTCAAATTGGTTTTCTCCTCATTAAAAAAAGAAAAAAAGAGAGAGAGAGAAAGCATTCTAAAATAGAATTGAATGATAAATCAGCCTCAGGAAAAGCTGGAAAACGTCCTGCTTTCCAACTTCAGTTGATTCTCACTGTCACTGAGCGATCATTCCATTCTCCTTTTCCTGACACAGTAAAGCTAATGCCACACTTATTTTTGCTCATGTCACCCTGTATTCCTCACATCTATTCCTGCCCCTTTCAACAGAGCTAGTCTGTTAAAGCTGTATCAACCTTCTTGTTTTCAATATGAAACATTCTATATCTTTACCTACCAACTTTTGACTTAGTAATACTTCTGAGGAAAAAGCCAAATCCTGTTTGCTCTAAATTCCCCCATGACTTGGCCATAAACCTTCCATGACTCACTGATATCAGTAAGATAATACTCGAAGTTCATCTTGAACTTGAGCCCTGCTAAGGTTTGATCCCCACGTACCTATTCTTCCTTCACACATGAATGCTCTGCCCACCCCGCCCCCTGACCTCCCCTGGCACTGTCTAGACGCCACTTCCTGCACACGCTTGTCCTTTCTAGTCCTGGAACTGTGAGCAAAGGCCCAGGGCTCTTCTCTCCACCAGAATGGCCTTCTGACCTTTCAGTGACCCAACCGCATCCTTCCCTTAAGAGCAAGCCCCACCACTGACCCACAAGGGTCCACTGTGGCCACAGGCCTGGCCTCGCTTCCGGCCGGCCACCCTCCCTGCGACTCTGTGCCCTAGCCACGCTCTCCCTCTCGCTGTTCTCAACAAGTCAGGCTAACTTCTGCTTCCAGCCCTTCCCACCCCGCACGCCTTCTGCCTTCAGAGAGCATCACAGATGCTGTTCTTAGGCACATTTTTGGAACTGCCTTTGCACTCTCTTCACAGACATATGCCTACTCCCCTCTCCTCCTTCCTTGATTTATTCGGTTCTCTATCCAACATAAGTATCCTTTACTTATTTATCTTACTAGGTATTGGGTTAGGCAAAAAGATCATTTGGGTTTTTGGTACGCTGTTATGAGACTAACCTAAACAAACTTTTTGGCCAATCCAATAGAATATGAGTTCCAGGAGGGGAAGGATTCCTATTTGTTTGTGTATTGCTGAATAGGTAGTGCCTGAAGACTGTTCACACAGTAGGTGCTCCACTGTTATTTGCAAAATGTATAGATGGATGAGTAATTCTCATCATCTACATTGTCTACATGATTTATTTGGTACTTGCAATTATAATTCATGAATTCTGAACTCTAGTTGCTGATGTGCTGAAGTGTGTTTAGGGATGAAACAGGCTGTTGTCTGCAGTCTGTTTTATTTTTTAATTAGAAATTTATTTTTTAATTGAAGGATAATTGCTTTACAGAATTGTGTTGGTTTCTGCCAAACATCAGCATGACTCAGCAATAGGTATACATATGTCCCATCACTCTTGACCTGCAGTCTGTTTTCAAATGTATCAAGATGGAGACTTTCCTGGAAGCTCAGTGGTTAGGACACCATAGTTTCACTGTAAGAGGCTGGATTTGATCCCTAGTCAGGGAATTAAGATCTCACAAGCCTTATTATAGCCACAAAATATATGTATACACACACACATACATAAGTATGTATCAAGATGGTTTGATGGATGGACAGATAGAAAGATATGTGAAAAGCAAATAGAATAAAATGTTAGTTGTAGAATCTAGGTAGCATTTATATGGGTATCCAATGTAAAAATATTTCAACATTGTATATGTTTGAAAATCTTGATAAGAAAATTTAAAGAAAACAGTAATACCTTTGAAAGGCCTTTTTTGGCTATATAAACTCCACTGCCCACCAACTGTTCTCTATCACACCCCTCTATTTTATTTTCCCCATAGTATTTATCACTGGCTGATGTTATGTTGATTATCCTTTTGCTTCTTGGTGCCTATTTACTTTCCCCATCAACATGCAAGCTCCCTGGGAACCATCATCCACCATGTCCTTTGCTGTCTGCCCATCACCTGGAATATTCCCTGGAACACAGTCAGTGTTGAATAAATCAATCAATGAATGGATGTGTCATGAGACTACTTATTCTATTACTTGTCAGCCTATCATGAATGCTTACTCCTTCTCCCAACAGACTATTAGTTCCTTGAAAATGAAACTTTTGATAGCTTTCCTGATATTAAACAAAGTTTTAGGTACATTGTAAAAACTCAGATTCTCATATTAAAAAATAAGTTGTGGCTAGGTAAATACTTCAAAGATGCATAAAAAGATTTTTTTAGTTACTACATTATCATTTTCATTAGATATCATTATTACATTATCATTACTATTACTACTACTACTAAGTTGCTTCAGCCATGTCCGACTCTGTGCAACCCCATAGACAGCAGCCCACCAGGCTCCCCTGTCCCTGGGATTCTCCAGGCAAGAACACTGGAGTGGGTTGCCATTTCCTTCTCCAATGCATAAAAGTAAAAAGTGAAAGTAAAGTCACTCAGTCGTGTCCAATTGTTAGCGACTCCATGAACTGTAGCCTACCAGGCTCCTCCATCCATGGGATTTTCCAGGCAAGAGTACTGGAGTGGGGTGCCATTGCCTTCTCTGACATTTTAATTATTATATTATCATTCTCCATGTAAAAATAGTCAAATGATAAGACATTCTTTCTAGTGCATAGAAATTCATGAATTAAAAAGTATCTAGAAATAAGTTAATGGAGGGGACTTTCCCTGGTGGTCCAGTGGTGAGACTCACTGCTTCCCATGCAGCAGGTACAGTTTCCAGCCCTGGACTTGGAAGATTCTATATGCCTCAGAGCAACTAAGCCCATGTGCCACAACTCCTGAGGCCATGCTATAGAGCCCACTCTCCTAGAGCCCATGCTCAGCAACAAGAAAAGCCCCAACAATGAGAAGCCTGCACATCAGAATTAGAGACCAGCCCCTGCTCGCTGCAACTACACAAAAGCTAGCTGGCAGCAATGAAGGCCCAGCACTGCCAAAAATAAAGAAATAAATTCTAAGAAATAAATTAATTATTTTTTTTAAAAAAAGAACTCTCATTCAGATTGAAACTACAAAGGACTCGAGAATGGCGTAATGAAAAAAAAGTTGCTTGGCCAACTATTTTTTCAAGCACATTAAAGAAAATAATTATATAAGCTACTCAAAATTCAGGAATGCAGAAAGTCTTTTTCAGAGCCCGCAGCCACACAACTGAGCATAGGAAATGACAGGAGAGGTAATGCCTGTTTTCCTACAGTGTCCTCTCTTAAAATCAATTTTTGAGTCACAGACTGAAGAGCGGATAAAAACGTTCCATTTCAGAAAGGCCCATTGTGCTTACAAAGCCCTCAACAAGGGTCTGTTGAGAACTTATCTTAGTAACATGCCTAGGTAATGCTAGCCTGTAATCACCTCTAACCCTCTACCCACTGCCTACCAGTATGTACTTGCCAAGCTGTGTAACTTGTCACGCCTCAGCTCGCTTTCTGTTTTCAAGACTCCACGCTTTGGCAGTTCCTACTATAAACTAGAATGCTCATAACTGCTTCTCTGCCTACTGAAATTCAGCTCTTAACAAACATTTATATACTGCTTAATAGGCACACACACATGTATGAGGCACTAAGTATTACATGTTCGGATGGATAATCTATGTGAAGTAAAGTGAAGTTGCTCAGTCACGTCCGACTCTTCGTGACCCCACGGACTGCAGCCTCCCAGGCTCCTCCATCCACAGGATTTTCCAGGCAAGAGTACTGGAGTGGGTTGCCATTGCCTTCTCCAGGGGATTTTCCTGACTCAGAGATTGAACTCGGGTCTCCCGCATTACAGGTGGACGCTTTGCCCTCTAAGCCCCAAGGAATCTATCTGAGTAATATATATAATTCTATAATCAATTATTGTTATATATTTTATATGTGGGCTTCCCAGGTAGCTCTAGTAGTAAAGAATCTGCCTGACAATGCGGGAAATGCAAGAAACATGGGTTCAATCCCTGGGTTGGGCAGATTCCCTGGAGCAGGAAATGGCACCCACTCCAGTATTCTTGCCTGTAAAATTCCATGGGCAAAGGAGCCTGGCAAGCTACAGTCCACGGGGCCTCAAAGAGTTGGACACGACTGAGCACATTTTATATGTAATGCTATATACTTAATGTATAAACAAATATATAATCATATTTCATACAAAATTATATAAATATAAGTAATGCTCAAAATTCTCCAAGCCAGGCTTCAGCAGTATGTGAACCATGAACTTCCAGATGTTCGACCAGGTGCTAGAAAAGGCAGAGGAACCAGAGATCAAATTGCCAACATCCACTGAATCATCAAAAAAGCAACAGAGTTCCAAAAAAATATGTATTTCTGCTTTATTGACTATGCCAAAGCCTTTGACCTTGTGGATCACAATAAACTGTGGAAAATTCTGAAAGAGATGGAATACCAGATCATTTGACCTATCTCTTGAGAAACCTGTATGCAGGTCAGGAACCAACAGTTAGAACTGGACATGAAACAACAGACTGGTTCCAAATAGGAAAAAGAGTATGTCAAGGCTGTATATTGTCACCTGCTTATATAACTTATATGCAGAGTACATCATGAGAAACACTGGGCTGGAAGAAGCATAAGCTGGAATCAGATTGCCAGGAGAAATATCAATAACCTCAGATATGCAGATGATACCACCCTAATGGCAGAAAGTGAAGAGGAACTAAAAAGACTCTTGATGAAAGCAAAGGAGGAGAGTGAAAAAGTTGGCTTACAGCTCAACATTCAGAAAATGAAGATCATGGCATCTGATCTCATCATTTCATGGCAAATAGATGGGGAAACAGTGGAAACAGTGTCAGACTTTATTCTGGGGGGGATCAAAAATCACTGTAAGATGGTGATTGCAGCCAATTAAAAGATGCTTACTCCTTGGAAGTCAAGTTATGACAAACCTAGATAACATATTCAAAAAGAGGGACATTACTTTGCCTACTAAGGTCCGTCTAGTCAAGGCTATGGTTTTTCCTGTGGTCATGTATGGATGTGAGAGCTGGACGGTGAAGAAGGCCGAGCACCGAAGAATTGATGCTTTTGAACTGTGGTGTTGGAGAAAACTCTTGAGAGTCCCTTGGACTGCAAGGAGATCCAACCAGTCCCTTCTGAGGGAGATCAGTCCTGGGTGTTCATTGGAAGGACTGATGCTGAAGCTGAAACTCCAGTACTTTGGCCACCTCATGAGAAGAGTTGACTCACTGGAAAAGACCCTGATGCTGGGAGGGATTGGGGGCAGGAGGAGAAGGGGACGACCGAGGATGAGATGGCTGGATGGCATCATCGATTCAATGGACATGAGTTTGAGTGAACTCCAGGAGTTGGTGATGGAGAGGGAGGCCTGGTGTGCTGTGATTAATGAGGCCACAAAGAGTTGGACATGACTGAGCAACTGAACTGAACTGAACTGAATAATTATATCAGAATATATTTAAATGTAATATGCATTACAATATATTTGCTATATTATATATAAATTATATATATATATAAATAGAATTTAATCATAGTGATTTTCCTATGAGATATTATCTCCACTTTGCATGCTCAGTCACTCAGTCATTTCCAATTCTTTGAGACCCCATGGACTGTAGCCCACCAAGCTCCTCTGAGCATCGAATTTTCCAGGCAAGAATACTGGAGTAGGTTGCCATTTCCTCCTCAAGGGATCTCCACTTCACAGGTGAGTAAATTGAGATTCAGAGAAGCTAAGTGATTTTGCCAGGATGAAATAGATGGTAAGAAACAAAGGTAGGATTTAAATACCAAACAACCTGGCTTCAAATGACAAAGTGTTAACAGTTATGTTCACTGTTTGACCTACTCAAAATCACCTACTGATACGGATCCACACCTGGCCTCCCCTCATAACACATTCTTTATTCTATCTTCCCACTGCACTCTGTATATGCCTCACTGATACTTAATCTTGCTGTGTGGTGGTTTCTTTTCATCACATATATCTCCCTATATCCATTTGATTTCTCAATTTCTACCTCATTCCACCCCAGATGAAGATAATTGAGGGAAAAGCTTCCTATATCTTATTCTTCTTTAGAAGCCTTGAACACAACACAATGATGGGTAGACTCCAGTAAACATTTAAAAGAGGAATGAATGAAATAACTTTAAAACGTGGCCAGTGTATCTCTTGGCACTGGGCAGAAAACATATAGAAGACGTGCTTCCTGGAGCAGCTAAAGGGATAAGTGGAGAGTGCGTGACTGCTGTGTGCATAAGGCACCAGGGTTCCTCTGATTACATGAACTGGTCAGGTAGTCCTCGGGGCTTAAGTCAGTTCTTAGGCATGCGTGACCACTATTCTAAATTCCTGGCCTACAGGATTTTAGTTTGAAGAGGTTAAAAGATTCAGTCCCGGTGAACAACATGTAATTATCACGGAGGTTCATGAAGAAAGAAATAACTCAGGATGGTAACTGTTAGGAAAGGAGGTAAGATTAAGGGATATGTACATTTGGGTGAGAGGAGAGAGATTTGGAAAATCATTTGAAGCGACAAAAACACCAAGCTGCACCCAACAAGACTAAATTAATGCATTGACAAGCTTTCTGAACACTGGTCTACCAGTTGCTTTCATTTCTCATTGTAAAATACTAGTTTCCTGTAAAAGGACTGTAATGTTTGCTCAGTGTAAATAATTTTTCTAAAGTTTTATTATTCTTACAAAAATTATTGAAATCTGAGAAATGCAGCATACCTAAGAAAAAAAGAAAGGAAGGAAGGGAAGGATTTCCAAACGTTAAACTCCAACTTTCCAGATTAACTAGATTTTATCTGACATAAGGTTGAAAAATAATTCTGTTGTGTTTCTTACTTGATTGAAAATAAAAGGAACCTGTTTCTTCTCTCCCACTTTCATAGAAGATATGGGAAATGTTGTCGTCCCAAGAGTTTCATCCATGACATAGTTGGCATCCATTAACGTGATCTGTAGAGAGTAAAAAATAGAGCACAGATATCTAATTTTTCTGGGATCTTTGGAAATTATATCTAAAATCTCCACCACACTTTAAAAAAATGAAAAACTTCAAGTAATATTTAATAGTCATTTGAAATCCTAAATATTCTACTAGTAATACTTTGTCTTTTCTGAGTTTCTAACATAATCATTCATTTTTTCTCTCTTGTGATTGACCTATTCATTATCACATTTTGAAAAATGAAATTTCTCCCCTCTCAGAGGAAATATTATTTTGGAATATGAGAAAGAAGTTAATGTCAAAAACTCATGCAACTTGGAAAAGATTTATGTGAACTTATCTTAAAGCTAATTATTTCAAATTTAAGAAAATTAACTTATTTTGAAGTCCTAATCAGCAATATTTTATGCTTTGTACTTGGATCTTCCTTTTTAAAACATAAAGAATGTTTTCTCCAAAGTGCAATTGATTGGTATGGTTTAGTCACTAAATCATGTCTGACTCCTGTGACCCCATGGCCTGCAGCAAAGTACATGGTGAGGATTAAAGACTCTAGCCCCTCATAACTTCGGCATTTGGACACTCACATAGCTTGATATGTGGAAGCTAGAAGCTCATCTACCATGTACTGCACAGCTGTACTCCACCTAACAGCAGAATGAAGGCAGTGAGAGGAAAAATTTGATGCGTTCAAGCTGAACTTGAAGATAACCCCCCCACACGCCGCCGCAGTGACTCACTTGACCCCCATTGACCCACTATCCCCCAATGACTCACTTACCTCTAAAACATTTTCCTGATTAGGATCCAAAATAAATTCAAAGGTCTCATTCCACACAGGGTTTATGTCATTATTGAAGTGTCTTGTTCTCTTCCTGCTGTCAGGGGTTGAAGAGATGAAAAGTTCCACATAGGGGTCTGGAGTGTCAACTGTAGACATTAAACACAAGTGAGAAGGAGGCAAAAATGTGATTAACTTCTGATTTGTTTTTATTGACATGTGTTATCAGGTTATTTTCAATGAATCTACAATAACATATTTGAAATGTCTGAGACCAAATAATATATAATAGAAGAACGCTGTAGGTTATATGCTTTCTACATATTATGCTCCTGTACCTCCTAACAGTCCTTTGAGAGGGAATCATTTATTAGGTGACCTATTCAGAACTCCTCTGACTGCCTAGGGGGCATGGTCACTGCAATCACCATTTCAGTCCAACTACAGACAATGATAACAATCTCACTTAGCTAACCACAATATAACCTCTACCCCAGGACTACAATGGTGACAAGATTATGAGCTCAGGATCATCATGATTATAGTAGAAAAATTACCCAACTATGTCATTTGCCAAACCAAATAATGAAAGCCAGACATAAATACTGTCTAAGGTTATAAGGCTGCCTTGGACGGTTGTACAGGTTGTACACTGAAAAACTCTAAGGGGAGGCATTTACAATAGTAGTCAAATACGTATTTCTATATTTATTATGTACTCAATCGGATGGAAGTGAGTATATCAAGGAAGTGACAGCTTTTTCAGTTGCATGTAAAGACCCACTGAGTCAGGACATGATATGGTCACCATTTTAAACAGAGAGAATTAACTGCAATGAACTGTTTAAATTTCCTCCTTCTCTCTCTCTCTATATTTCATAGCAAGACCACTGACCCTGTGTGTGGAAATACTGATCATGGTCTCTTGAGTGGCTCCTCTGAATCCTCATCTTATACTACTGCACTTTTCCTGCAAGACTGTGAACAACATGAGGTTAGGAACTCCTCTTTGTATCTTCAGAATCTAACAGCTAGCACAATATTTAAGGTCCCCTCACTTAAGGACTCAACTTTTCCCTCTGACACATCCTTTCCTGTGTGGCCATTATAACTCATAACCACAAAAACCAGCCATCGAGTGATGACTGACAGGATTTCTGCTGACCACTTCACACGCGAGTCTCATTCTAATCTCACAAAACAGCACTATAAAGTACTTTTAGTGCTGAGGCAACAAGAAATGAGCAATGTTAATATATACAGCTAGTAAGTGTCAGAGCAAGACGCGACTGCGACGGTCATTCTCTCAATGACATCATGCTCCTAAGTGCTAAAGATGTGATCATAATGGGTGGCTTGCCAAGGCAAGAGGGACTGGAGAGGAGTTTTGGAGAAGAAGGAGACAGGAGGAAGGGAAGCGAGGGAGAGTGGAAATGGAGAGAGGGTAAGGGTGGAAAGAAGAGAGAGAGAGGTGCAAAAGTTCACACAGAAAAAGATGCAAACATTGAAAACAAAGCAAAAATAATAGTTCTTAAATGACTGGCTTTCAAAGAATAATTTTTTGAATAATTTTTTAAAATATACTTTGTCCTTTTATAATAGTTACAGTCAAATAATGTAATTGATGCCCATCACAGTTCTTCTCTGTGGTTATCATACTTTTTAAGTGGGCTTTTTTTTTTTTTTTTTTTGCTGTTAAGTTAGAAGATCTACAAAAGAATAAGCATTTGAGATTGTCATTTAGTTAATTTTTACACTTGAAGTTTATGTATCATTGGTCAGGGGCAGCTGAGCCTTAAAACTGAGAGTATAAAATAAATGCCTAGGGTTTTGATTAAATACACAGAACTTTGACCCTCATTCCATAAGACCTATAGTCAGATCTATAGAGAGACTGGAGATCTGCATTTTTAACCATGTATATCTGTTCACACTTTTGATATCTTTCTTTTAGACAGAAGGAAATAGCTAGTTATTTTCATTGAATTTATGTATTTCTTCATATTGAGATATAATTGATATGTAACATTGTGTATGGTACACCATGTATTAGTTTAGAACATTTATATATAGCAATTTCTAACTTGATGCTTTTCTCTCTCGACAGGTCAGTGGTAGACAAATTAGAAAACAGAAGACTAGGTGGGAAGGATGGAAGAGAAAATGGGCCAGAGAAGAGAAGGACATGCTACAAGGGGATTCAGCTCACTCCTCGACCAAGAGATGACTGTTCTTTCCTTAACCATGTTTCTGCCATGTCACAGTGCTCAGGGCTGCAGACCACAAATAAAGCTACATATTTAGAACAGCAAGTAGGGGACTTCCCTAGTGGTCCAGTGGTTGAAAATCCACCTCCCAATGCAAGGAATACAGGTTTGATCACTGGTCTGTGAAGATTCCACATGCTGTGGGGCAAATGAGCCCATGAACCACAACTACTGAGCCTGTGTTCTAGAGCCCAGGTGTCACAAATAATGAGTCTGAGAGCCACAATTACTGAAGCCCTGATCCCAGAGCCTGTGCTCCACAACAAGAGAAGCATCTGCAATGAGAATTCCATGCACTGCAATTAGACGGTAGTCCCTGCTGGCCACAACTAGAGAAAGCCCACATGCAGCAAAGAAGACCCAGAGCAGCCAAAAATAACGAAATGAAATTATTAGAAGAGCATGAGGTGGAAGATTATAAAGAAAAATGCCTTTCCTTTTCTGAGCAGAAGTAAATACATACTCTTAAAGAGAATATGCAATGGCACTTCACATTAAATGTATAAAAACGTAGCCTTTCCTCGTCCCCTAAGTTTAGTTTTTTATGGGACTAATGCTCTTTCCCTGCCCCCTTGAAATATTAGAAATGAAGAAGGAAATGGCAACCCACTCCAGTATTCTTGTCTGAGAAATCTCATGGACAGAGGAGTCTGGCGGGCTACAGTCCCTGGGGTCGTAAAGATCAGACCCAACTTAGAGACTTAACAATAAGAAAATATTGGAAAACAAAAAACCAAGCAAAAGCCAATCTTGGAAAACAAAAAGCATGCCAGGAAGGGGAAGTAAACATGGTAAATATCATTCACTCATTCAACAAATATTTGGCCGCCTCCTGAAGGCCAGGGACTGCCCATCAAGAAGCAGTTTGAGGGAGCCAAACACCAAAGTGCAGATTTGAAACGTGGAAGTGAGTCAAATGCTAATCGCCTAATTTTAGAGGCAAGGAAGACAAGAAGATACACTAATTCGTGACTAGTAACTCAGTCACCCAGGTTGTTACACATACATAATGTTAAATCATAGGTGGAGAAATGGCCTTATGAGGTTTGATCTTTATTTGAATTTTTGAAAAAGAGGAGGGCCAGGTTTTCTCCAGTCAAACAAGAAAGAGAAAGTAGAAAGTGAAGTTCTTTGTGAGGAACTAGATAGAGACAGGAAGCAGCAAATTGAAGTGGCGTGAATCAGTGATATTACCATCTTCTCATTTTGGACTCTCTTTGGGTCATATGCTCTTCCAGATTCTAAGTCTTGCAAAATAATCAAGAAAATACCATACAACATGATGCCAGCCCTGTGTTTATATGTCAGAACATCGACAAATTTTTTTTTAATCTTTTGGCCATGCCACATGGCATGAGGAATTTAGTTCCCCAGTCAGGAAGTGAGCCATGCCCCTTGCATTGGCAGTCCAGTTTTAACCACTGGACAAACAGGGAAGTCCAACAGACATTTTTAAAAACGAGAGAAAATTGAAATCTGGTGCAAAGCTGTCACTGTAGATTCTTATTTTTACTTTTTAATACAGTCAATACTCTAAAAGTTTTTGTCAAGGCTGGTGGTTTTTCTAGTTGTGCTTCATTAATAAGACACATCAAAGAGGAGACATCTAAGGTTGCTAGACAGTGGAAAACCACCAACAGCTGCAAACCGTGATACTGCAATCTGCCTCCTTGCTTATCTTTGCAAGTTAAGAAACAGCTGTAGCAGTGGTGGACAACCCAGGATGAAAGGAAGTTTTAAGAAGCTATTTTAAAATTGAATTAAGAGA
Organism: Madoqua kirkii; assembly: GCA_006408675.1. Taxonomy (NCBI): domain Eukaryota; kingdom Metazoa; phylum Chordata; class Mammalia; order Artiodactyla; family Bovidae; genus Madoqua; species Madoqua kirkii. Next base: position 4,298 of record SJYC01077957.1, on the reverse strand, counting down.
ATTACATATCTCAGCTCACTTTAAAAAAACATAATCTATAATCTTCATTGGCAGGAAGCTTTGAAAGGGGACATCAGTCCATTTTTGACAGCAAAACTTAGCCCATACTTTAGAGGAATTCCTAGAAATGCATTAAGGGGAGAAAAAGTCAAACACATGAAAAAACTTCATTTCATGCCTTTGTGAATTAATGCTATCGGATTAACAGGGTGTTGCTGAGTCACTGATTCAGCTTCACGTTGATTAGCTCCAACGAAACGGGTGGTAAAGATGCAATATGTGGGCACAGACTTTCCTACATTGTATCCTCTTGTTTGAATCGTGACTAACAAAAATGTTGGGGATGTGAGATATAGAACTTTTTTTGCTCCCATAAAGATGACATGAAACTACATGCATCAGAAATAACTTCAGAATTTCTGGGTTGTAAAACTTCTCATAAACTTCAGTAGTTGAAGGAGTGCCCGCCTAAAGTCATAACAAGGCCATCTGTCATTTCAGCTTTGGCTGAATCAATATTATATGATTCATCACAGGAGCTGGTGGCAGCTTCCAAACTCCAGGTTTGATTTAAATATGCTCCATTTGCTTTCTCATATCCACTTTGCTCAGTAAATAAAGATGCTTCAAATAAAGAGGCCCCATGTGCTGTGCATGGTTGCTTCAGTGGAGGCCGACTCTTTGCAATTCCACGGACTGTAGTCCGCCAGGCTCCCCTGTCCATGGGATTTCCCAGGCAAGAATACTGGATTTGACTGCCATGCCCTCTTTCAGGGGGTCTTCCTGATCTAAGGATCAAGCCCAAGTGTCCAGAGTCTCCTACATTGTAGCTGGATTCTTTACTGCTGAGCCACTGGTGAAGCCCAAAGATGCCCCATAATGTTACAATTCTTGGGATATGGATATGCAGCAGAACAAACAAACAAACAACAACAAAGGAAAACCCCCACCCCAAATCTACAGTAAAATATCCCATTTGGGGACTTCCCTGGTGGTCCAGTGGTTAAGAATTCACTTTTCAATAGAGAGGACTCAGGTTGGATATCCGGCCAAGGAACTAAGATCCCACATGCCTCTGCACAACTAAGTCCATGAGCTGCAATCACTGAGCCTACATGCCACATCTGAGAGTCTGTGCACCACAGCGAAAGACCCTGCATGATGCAAGAAAAGGGCCAAGTGCTGCATCTAAGACCCAAGGCAGCCAAATAAATTAAAAAAAAAAAAAAGTCCCATTCTGAATAGCTGCAATCCACTGACAATGAGCTTAAAGTAGTGTTTCCCCAAACATAGTCCACTAAAGTATCTTCACAGAATCACCTGGAGTGTTAAAATGCAGACACCTTACATTTTCAGAGTCTTCAGCATGGACCTGGAAATCTGCATTTTAACAACTTTATCACATGATACTTAGGCACACAAAGTTTGAAAAGTGGGGTTTAAGGTACATTATGACAATCATGTATCACCAGCTTCCCTGGTGGCTCAGATGGTAAAGAATCCACCTGCAATGCAGGAGACCTGGGTTCGGCTCCTGGCTCAGGAAGATCCCCTGGAGAAGGAAATGGCAACCCACTCCAGTATTCTTGCCTGGAGAATTCCATGGACAGTGGAGCCTGGTGAGCTATAGTCTATGGGGTTGCAAAGAGTTGAACACGACCGAGCAGATAGCACATACATGACAATCATAAAGGACAATGGTTTAATGACACTCACAAAAAAGTAGAAACATTTTGGCACTGAGAAGTCAACAAGCTCACCAGACTTCGTCATGGAGTTATTCTGCCTGTAGACTATATTAAGCACAATAAATTAATTCATGTCTGTTTCTCTCTAGCCATTAAATACATTTTCAAGTGACCAAAGGGAAACGAATCCAAGAATAAAGTACACAAATCCAAGAATAAAGTGTGTGTGAGCTGGCAATCTATTTAAAGTGATGGACTAATATTCAAGTGTTCTGCTTCAGTTGCCACCAAAGTTTGAATGCCATAGTAAGACCAAAACTTAAATAATAATTTGTTGAAAAAATGCCCCTGAATACTATTCTGCAATGGGGTCACTCCTTTAAACATTTATGATTTAGGAATAATAATTAGAAGGAGAACTTAAAGCTTTTAAACTTAAAGGTTTAAAAACATAAATGTTTTATGATGCCAACCTTTTCGCTATTTCCACACTTTTTGTTGTTCAATTGCTAAGTCACGTCTGACTCTTTGCAACCCCATGCATGGACTGCACAAATCATAAAGGAAATGGTTTAATGACACTCACAAAAAAGTAGAAACATTTTGGCACTGAGAAGTCAACAAGCTCACCAGACTTCGTCATGGAGTTATTCTGCCTGTAGACTATATTAAGCACAATAAATTAATTCATGTCTGTTTCTCTCTAGCCATTAAATACATTTTCAAGTGACCAAAGGGAAACGAATCCAAGAATAAAGTACACAAATCCAAGAATAAAGTGTGTGTGAGCTGGCAATCTATTTAAGGTGATGGACTAATATTCAAGTGTTCTGCTTCAGTTGCCACCAAAGTTTGAATGCCATAGTAAGACCAAAACTTAAATAATAATTTGTTGAAAAAATGCCCCTGAATACTATTCTGCAATGGGGTCACTCCTTTAAACATTTATGATTTAGGAATAATAATTAGAAGGAGAACTTAAAGCTTTTAAACTTAAAGGTTTAAAAACATAAATGTTTTATGATGCCAACCTTTTCGCTATTTCCACACTTTTTGTTGTTCAATTGCTAAGTCACGTCTGACTCTTTGCAACCCCATGCATGGACTGCACGACACCAGGCTCCTCTGTACTTCAACACCTCCCAGAGGTCGTTCAAATTAGTGTGAGTCGGTGATGCTATCTAACCTTCTCATCTTCTGCCGACCCCCTCTCCTCCTGCCCTCAATTTTTCCCAACACCAGGATCTTTTCCAAAGAGCCAGCTCTTCACATCAGGTGGCCAAAGTACTGGAGCTTCAGCAACAATCCTTTCAGTGCATATCCAGGGTTGATTTCCTCGAGGATTGACTGGTTTGATCTCCTTGCTGTCCAAGGGACTCTCAAGAGTCTGCTCCAACACCACAGCTTGAATGCATCGATTCGGGCTTCTTCAGCGCTCCTTGCACTATGACAGCTCATTTACTAATACAAAACCCTGGGAAAGTGATGGTTAGCTCCACTATAAACATATGGATTTCAGTAACAGTTTAGTTCCTTTCTTAATGTGATATTTTTATTGAAGGGTAAGATAAATGCAGAAAAATTATTATAGATGATTTTAATCATACAGTTTGCTGATTTTCATAAAATGAATTCATCTATGATACCTGGATCGAGATACAGAACAATATCAGCACTCCGAAAGCCTTCCCCATCTCCTCCAGAAGGGTGACCATTACATTGTCACTAGAGAATATTTTTACTTTTATTTTTTATCCTTATATAAATAGAATCAAGAACAGTATGTACTCCTGTACATATCAGTCTGGCTTACTCTGCTCACCATTAAGTTTGTGAGACTCGTCCATATTGACATGTGTAGAATAACACATTCATTAATTATTAATGTAAACTGTTTCACTGTTTGAGCGATTCATAAAATGTTTATCCATTCCACCATTAGTGGACACTGGATTGTTTCTACTTTGGGCTATTACTAATGGCGCTGCTATGAACATGCTTGGATGTGACATTTGGTGCACACATTTTTATGTTTCTAATGTGAAATTCCTAAGAATGCAATTACTTGGATGTGGAATTATTATGCCTTTGCACATCCGGATGTTAATACTCACATGGCAGAAATAATTCTCAATATTTAATATTGTCAGTTTTGTAATTTTAAACATCTGGTGGATATGTAACAATATCTCATTGTAGATTAAATTCACACATCTTGCATGGCTATCTGAGGTTGAATAATTCTTTATGTGTTTCTATTGGTCTGTTGGATATGTTCTTGAGTAAAAGACATACTCAAAATCTTGTCCAATAAACTTGGCATTATTTATTAGAAATGCTGTCTTTAACCCTTTAATACTCCAATATAAACATTTCATTAATCAAGTGGTTGTATAAGTGTTCATGGATTTACAGACTGTCTCCTGTATTCATTTAAGCTTGTAGCAACTCTAATTAGTATTATTACAGTTTATAATAAATAATAGTTTTATAATAAATTATAATTATTGTTTTTATAGCAAATTATTATACTGTAAATTATTATTATTATTATTTTATTTCCGCACTTAAAAAATGTCATTCTGTTACTTCATGGCTTCCATCTGGTCT
>SJYC01077956.1:0-30072 GCA_006408675.1 Madoqua kirkii | reverse complement strand
CAGCACGCCAGGCTTCCTTGTCCTTCACCATCTCCCAGAGTTTGTTCAAACTCATGTCCGTTGAATCATGATACCATCTAACCATCTTATCCTCTGTCGCCCCTTTCTCCTGCTGTCAGTCTTTTCCAATGAGTCAGCTCTTGCTATTCTGAATATGTATTTTCCCCTCTAAATAAGCTTTTAAGATGTTTTTTCTTTGCCTTTAGTTTTCAAAAGTTTTAATGCATAATATCTGATTTTTTTGTATTTACCCTTAAAAGCATTTTTATCAGTTACAGAAAATTCTCAGCCATTATATCTTCAAATATTATTTCTGCCCCATTCTTTCTCTTCCTCAGAGATTTTTAAATCATACCCCAGATAGTCATTATACTTTAATCTACATTTTATTTCACATTTTGTTCTCTGTATTTTAGTCTGGATACTTTCTACTGGCCTATTCAGTTTATTAATTCTCTTTCTTCAACTTCCTTCAAATCAGTTCAGTTCAGTTCAGTTCAGTCACTCAGTCATGTCCAGCTCTTTGCGACCCCATGAATCACAGCACGCCAGGCCTCCCTGTCCATCATCAACTCCCGGAGTTCACTCAGACTCACGTCCATTGAGTCAGTGATGCCATCCACCCATCTCATCCTCTGTCGTCCTCTTCTCCTCCTGCCCCCAATCCCTCCCAGCATCAAAGTCCTTTCCAATGAGTCAACTCTTCGCATGAGGTGGCCAAAGTATTGGAGTTTCAGCTTCAGCATCAGTCACTCCAAAGAACACTGAGGATTGATCTCCTTTAGGATGGACTGGTTGGATCTCCTTGCAGTCCAAGGGACTCTCAAGAGTCTTCACCAACACCACAATTCAAAAGCATCAATTCTTCAGCACTCAGCTTTCTTCACAGTCCAACTCTCACATCCATACATGACCACAGGAAAAAACATAGCCTTGACTAGAGGGACCTTTGTTAGCAATCATTAGGAAGGCATTATCTTGAACATTTGGGAATATGTATAGCATACAACCCAGAATTTTTAAAGTTCCTTCTACTTCTTATACACTCTCATCCAAAACCTCTCAACTGAGAGCCTGGGGTGTTTCCTTGGCCCCTTGTATTTGGCAGTTTTATACCCATTGTCTTGTCTGCCAACAACACTGCTTTGCTTTTCTTGTAGTTTGTGTTGGCCTCTTAGCCTGTTGCCTTGCATAAATTACAAATTTGGCTCCTACACATGGTGCAGGTGCTGACTATCACCTACCCTACATACTATTTCTCATCTAAGAAAACAACTCGGGTTCACACTTCACTAGGAAAACAAGAAGGAGAGGATTAAATGTTCTCTTCTAGTTTCTCTTCCCCATTCAACACCACAATTCAAAAGCATCAATTCTTCAGCACTCAGCTTTCTTCACAGTCCAACTCTCACATCCATACATGACCACAGGAAAAACCATAGCCTTGACTAGAGGGACCTTTGTTAGCAATCATTAGGAAGGCATTATCTTGAACATTTGGGAATATGTATAGCATACAACCCAGAATTTTTAAAGTTCCTTCTACTTCTTATACACTCTCATCCAAAACCTCTCAACTGAGAGCCTGGGGTGTTTCCTTGGCCCCTTGTATTTGGCAGTTTTATACCCATTGTCTTGTCTGCCAACAACACTGCTTTGCTTTTCTTGTAGTTTGTGTTGGCCTCTTAGCCTGTTGCCTTGCATAAATTACAAATTTGGCTCCTACACATGGTGCAGGTGCTGACTATCACCTACCCTACATACTATTTCTCATCTAAGAAAACAACTCGGGTTCACACTTCACTAGGAAAACAAGAAGGAGAGGATTAAATGTTCTCTTCTAGTTTCTCTTCCCCATTCCTCACAATTTAAGAAATACATTTATAATATGAAATTGTATTTATTCATACTTAAGTTCTTCCCTGATGTCTTAGAAGAGTAGGTTTCCATGTACTCTTTTCTCAATTTCAGACTATTCCACCTCCTTTCAGAGATTTCTCATTTATTTATCTCCAACCCCAAATGTAATCTGTATATATTTGCGTGGGCATAGCTACTTCCTTTCAACCTATCAATATAAACAAGCATTGATTATTCTAAAAAAACAAACACAACGTTAATTGAGTCTGCCAATTCCTCAAGATCTTTCCTCTCTTCCATCAAAGCTTCTGGAAAAATAATATAGATTATATTTACTGCTTCTAAGCCCCATTACCCATAAACTCCTAACCTATTATGCTCTGCCTTATTTTATTACCATAATCAGTCTATTCTCTTGTTTCGCAATCTTATTGAGATGTAATTGGCAAATGACACCAAGTTTGAGGCATACAATATGATTATTCGCTACACCTACCTACTGCCAAATGATTACCACAGCTGAGCTAGTTAACACCTCCATTTCCTAACATAATTGCCTTTTCTTTTTTATGGTAAGAACATTTAAGATCTACTTTGCTGCTAATTTCAGGAACATAATACAAGTTTGGTTTTTTTTTAATTTTAGATTCATTTATTTATTTGATTGTGCCAGGTCTTAGTTGTGGCACGTGGGGTCTAGTTCCCTGGCCAGAGAAGGGACTCAGGTCCCCAGCACTGGGGGCACAGAGTCTTGGCCATTGGACTACCAGGGAAGTCTCAGAAACAAACACAATGTTATTAGCTACACTCAGCACGCTGTACATTACAGCCCCAGAACTCATTCTTCTTACAACTGCAAGTGTGTACTTTTTAACAAACATTTCTCTATATCGACCTCCTCCTCTCATTAACTCCTGACAGTCACCATGCCTCTATCATAACTTGAATGTAAAATTCAGTAAGTTTTTCTTCTCAGTTTTCATTTGATTTGGCATATATGCAATGCCCTTTACACAATTATCTTCTTTTGTGTTCAAAACATCTTTTATTTTTCTGATTCCCTAACTACATCTCTGTTTCCTCATTGTATCTGAAATCTTTTACCCCCAACTTACCTCTAAACTATGGACTTTCTCTTCATTGGTCTTCCAATCTCCATTAGAATGTTTTAGAAGAAAGTGAACTCTAAAAAATCTAGAGCTAATGTAATCAAACACATTTGAAAAGGAATTATCACAGCTACTTATACAGTTTTGGGGTTTTTTTGTGGCCCTATCACACAGCATGTGGCGTCTTAGTTCCCTGACCAGGAAGCAAACCCATATCCCCTGCAGTGGATGGACAGAGTTCTCACCACTGGACCACCAGGGAAGTCCTATACAGTCTTAAGAATACTCAGTGTGCACCCTTCAAGTCACACGGCACATATCAATCCTATAGGATAACTACTCTCAGATCCTCTAAAGCCAGTCATCTTCAGGTTTAAATGGCAGCCATCACACATTCCTCCTTGCAGCCTCAAGGAAATGACAAATACAAGATTCTTCATTACACACCCATATACCATCTATCACTAAGTAGTCCATTTTGAATTTTTTTTCCCTAAATGCAAAAGGAAAGGAAAAACAGAGCAAAACAAAACCAAAAAAACTAAAATAAAACTGTGTTCTTTTCCCCGAATTTCTTATTATATTGAATAGTACCATCATTTCTAGCTGTTTCAGGCAGAAATATGAGAGTCATTCTCTTTTCCTCATAGCTCCTGTTTCCAGCTTTTACCTATTTCACCTTCAACATGCTGGCTCCTCGGCTGCTCTCAAAATGCCACCTGCTAAGTCACCTGGACTAGTCACATAATTTTGTTTGTTGCTTATCTTCCCACATTTAAGCCACTCTCCGTAATGCTGCCATACTTGTCTTTGTGAAACACTTTTGACCTTCAGTGCAAGCCTAACCACTGTGATAACAGGCCTACAAGGGCCTCCCCTACTGGACCCTAGGTTTCTTTCTGGTCAGTGACCCTCCTCCAACAGGCACTAGAACATTCAGGCCATGGAGCAAATCTGGAATCCACATATTTCAAACACGCTGCACAGTCCCATTGATGGCAGAAGCATCTGTTCTATCTAAGAGAACATTGCTTCTCTTTTACTTAAGCATATCATTGTGTTTTCATTGGACAGTTTAGCTGATAACTAAACACTAGTCATTCATAACTAAATGTTATTCACGTCTTTATCCTTGTCCTAAGACTATCCAAGATAAGGGTCACTTAAAAGATGCATGGAATGAGATGTTCTCTCTATGCTTCCCTTATCTAGTTCATAAGCCAACTTCTGTTTTCCTCTCGGGTTACATTGGGCACTGCCAATCATGTCTCCTGGTGGCCTCATCTTCATAAAATAAAAATAATTCCACATAATCTTTAACTAGCTCTCAGCAATACTGTAGAAGTGGTGACCTTTATTATAGGCACAACCATCTCTCCTCTCTAACTTCTTTCCACTGTTTGTTACTATGTTTCGTACTTCCTAGTACTTTGTCCTACCCCATTTATTTGTATTTTAATACACAAATATCAATGTCAGTTATTTCTTTCCAAGTGCATTTGAATTTAACGTTTATTTCCAAGTAGTAAACACAATATAAATGAATAAATAAGAAAATCTTCAAATCCCAGAGTGCCTTCCTTAATAACTCAAAAAATAGGGCAATGTGCTAAGGGTTTATGAGTAGCAATCCCTACTCCCTCCAGAATGGGCTCAAAATTAGAATTGTTATGGCTATAGGTGTTGAAAATTGCAATTCCTTGCAAATTGCTGGAAATGCAGAAGCTGGAAAAGTTAGTGAAGAATTCGATGTGTTTTAGTAAAACAGATCTTTGACAGTGATTCTATAAAAACTGGGGAGAGACATGCAAAACCCTTATAATTAAGGCAGCATTGTCTGGAACTCAAATAATTATAGAATGCTTTTTCTTCATTTGAAATTATGAAGCCATTTTATTAACACTGTTTAGAGATCCCTTTATCAGGCAGACTCTCCAATTTGAATACCTCCTATTTTTCATTTTCTTTTTTTCTCACAGACTCTGATCTTGCATGGTGTCTTCTCAACGTCACATGTTTCCTTTTGAAATGAACATGAAACTATCAGAATGTACCATCAGCCAAATGGATGTCAGAAAGAAAGCCCAATAACATCTACTCACAATTGACTTGGTACATTTTGTACTAACTGCCTTACTAGAGTAAGGAAGCCAGTCACCACCTGGCGTATAGCAAAAACAACTTATTGTAAAGAATGCTGGTGTTGATGAAAGAACAAAGATACATGGAAAATGACCCAAAGAAAGCTAAACACAGATGTAAAACAGAACAGCAAATTTTGTTGTTGCCTGCATTGCCCTCTTAATTAAATCTCTATGATGCCTTTTTGGAAGAAAACAAAAATATTTCTGTTATCAGTGTTTCTGCTTGGAATGTTTTAAAGATTCATAAACTAGGGATGTTTCTTGGAATCCCTTTAGGTTGGAGAGAGTAAATCTCTAGAAATTTTTCTGTTGTATTATAAATCATATTAAAATCATTAATTTTAGCTACATGTATTTATCAACATATTATATGTGTATATAATTCTACTCTATACAAGAATAATTATTTTTCATTAAAACAAGAGTTCTTAATTTTGACATTATTGACATTTGCTCTGGGGCACTGTCTGTGACCTCTAACCACTAGAAGCCGGCAGGATCTCCCAATTGTGACAAGTAAAAATGTTTCCAGGGCCTTCCCTGATGGTCTGATGGTTAAGACTTCATGCTTCCAGTGCAAGGGGTGCAGGTTTGATCCCTGGTCAGGGAACTAGGATCTTACATGCCTTACAAGGTAGCCAAATAAATTTTAAAATAAAATAAAAAATAAATCAAGATAAAAATGTCTCCAGACATTTCCCAATGTGCCTGGGGCCAAAACTAATCACAAGTTTAGAACCACTGCACTGGAGGGCATCATCCTTGCTCTCTGATGTTTATTCTTTGGATAAATCATAAGAAATTAGCCAAATTCCCTAAGTAGTATAATTCAATGGGCTATATCAATCCCATTTTTAAAATATTTTGTTATCTTTTTTCCAAATTAAAATACCCCACATGCATATCCATTCCAGATATTAAAACTCGACTTAAGTTATAAAACCCATCTATACCTCTATTCGAGCTGTAAAGTCTTCTCAGAAGCTTACTGTCAACACTTTTCAAAATTAGTAATATTGTATAATCTAAACACACAGTCTCTGAGCTATTTACACTCATTTCATCTTCCCAACTAGGTTATAAATAGCTCAAAGGCAAAGCTGCTGCACAGATAGACATCAGCATGAGACAGGCTTGAGCTCTCGGCCCAAAACAGAACGCCTGTGTGATCTGGGGCTGTTCATTTAATGTCTTAAAACAAATCCCTACATTGGTAAAATTAACAACATCGCATATCTCACAGTGCTACAGAAATGGGTATATGACATATAAAATCCTAAGAACTCTGCCTAGCCCTTTTGCTTATTCATTTAACAAACACATTGTATAATTATGCATCAAGCACTTTTCTAAGCATTTCACAATCTCATTTAACCCTCATTAAAAAAAAGTCTAAGAGAGAGGAAGGATAAATTAGTTTAAGGTTAACATAAACACACTACCATTAACATATATAAAATAAATAACCAATAAGGACCTCCTATTTAGCACAGGGAACACTTTGTAATAACCTATAAGGGAAAAGAATCTGAAAAAATAATATGTGTGTGTGTGTGTGTGCGCTCGCACACATAATTGATTCAGCTTGCATTGATGGTATTAATAATACTGGGATAAGCATGGGATTATGTGTAACATTTCTTTTCCAAAGTTGAAATTTCAGAACTGTTATTTCATTTTGCATCTGGAAGTTTAGATGACGCTTTGAACACCAACTTAAGATAATTTTGTCTAGGATTTTATCTAAAACATTTTATGAAAAACATACTGATACATTGGATGAGGAGTGAGAAGGTGAAAGTGCTTCCAAAGAGCAGTAAAATCCACAAAACCCCTCACACCAGATCTCAGTGAACTTCAGTCATTTCAATCTCTGCATCATATAATTTTCTTTTTAAGAAAAAAGGTAAAATATAAAATATACTAAAATAATATATATGGTAAGTGTCTTCTCATAAATTTTAGACCAGCAGAGCCACTCTCTTTGAAATGAAAACTTAACAGTATGCTTTCCTTTGGAAATTTAAGAAACATTTAACCTGTTTTCTAATTTAATTCCACTACATACTAATCACAGTGTTTCAATATATTAATAGAATTGATATATGATTTTGGAGAAAGAGTGTCTACTTATCACATAACAAGAAGGTTATCATCACTTGGCTGTAAAAATTAGGGTTTTTTTCCTTTAACTTTAGAAAATTAAAGATACTTTGTAGAACACCGAGATGTTAAATAACATGTATGAAAAACATAAAATGTTTTTTTAAGATGAAGAAGCTCAAGTATAAGATATATATACAATAAAGAACTAAATGAGGGAATTCCCCGGAAGAGTAGGTGAGTAGGATCCACTACTGATAGGTCTCAAAAAAATAAAAAGAGAACACGTGGCTTGTGCCCCTCCTACTACTGGTAATGTACTCTTCACCTTGACAGGAACCTGCTAATAAATTATCTCACAAAAGCATGGCTGCCAAATATACCACTGGAATATAGCTCCCTTTATCTTATTGAATAAACGTGAAATCCACCAAGGATCCACTGATGTTAACAAAATATCATAAAATAGTATCATTCACTACATTTACCTAAAACACACAAATACATACCTGAAAACAAACAAAAAAATCCATTGAAATTTAGATAAAGAAAAAGACTAACCATACTCACAAAGCCATTTGACAACTTAATAAATTGCATAACATTCTAATAAAGTTCTAAACAACAAAGCCTTTCTAATACATTTCTATTTTCCTACCACATAGAAAATACTAGATAAGAGATAAGAGACAGATGTGTGTGTTCTGGAATACTTTGCTCATCTTGAAATTATTTTCCATAAAAAGCCCACTCGGAAATATTTCAGAATTTTTAGAGTCATGGGTGGATACTCAAAAATATTACAAAAATATTTAGTAAACCAAAATTCCTGTTCAGTCACAACTGATGTTAGGGAAAAGTTTGATTCAGAAGAGATGACAACAGCAGTGCCATTTATAAAAAGAAGTATTTCCAATTCCATAATTAATCCAAGAAAAGATTAATTATGTTATAAATCAATCCAACGTGTTACAAGTTTGAAACCTATGAAAAATTTGGATAGCTATGGATAAAAATAGCATAAGTGTTTATAATCTACAAAAAGGCAGTATGAAATTGTTTTTTTAATTCTCTCTCTAGTGAGGCAAAAAAGGAAGCAATATCCAGGAAGAAAGGTATAGTTATATATACTTATGCACTTTATTCATTCATCCAAAATTCTCTGAGATCTTCCAGACTCAAGCACTTATTTTCTAAAAAGTAAGAAATAGGCCCCTGCCTTACAAGTACATGTGACAAGTATTTTGTGGGAAGGGGTTGTTTTTGTTTCACTGGGGGGCCATGCCATGTGACTTGTAGAATCTTAGTTCCCAGACCAGGGATTGAACCCTGGTCCCCTGCAGTGGAAGCACAGAGTCCTAACCACTGGACCACCAGGGAATTTCTGCATGTGGTAAGTGTTAAACAAGGCCTGGACAGCTGTCAAGGTAGCAAAGGAGTGAATTGTGCCCAAGAGTATCAACAAGACAGTGAAAGCACCATTCTACCATTTCTCTTGAGCTGGAAAAAAAAAAAAAAAAAAAGGCAGAAAAAATTTGTAAAGCAATTATCCTTCAATCAAAAAATAAATTAATTTAAAAAAAGACCAGAGTGTTGGCAGGGGTGGGAGGATGTGTGGCAAGGTTCCAATCATTTGCTCAACACAGAAATTCAGAATGGAAATTTCCTGTTTCCAAGATGAAAAACTGAAAATTATGTCAAGTGCACAATCTACCTAAATAGAACATTATTTGATTCATATAAACATTATATATAAGAAATTAATGTCTTCTTACATTCATATCCAAAATCATTTTAACAATAATATATAATATTCATTGAGTAATTACTATGCATGAGGCATGTAAATGCATCACATGTATCAACTCACTTAATTCTCTCAACATCTCTAAGATGAGGGAAAAAAGACAGAGGAAGCTTGTCTGAAGACACAAGACTGATGAGTAGCGTTTTGCCCCTAAAGACCATGTTCTTTCATAAATACATCCTGCCTCCTCCCTGGAGATTCTGACCACTGTGTAACTCAAGGACAGCTAGAGGAAGGGACTTTCCTGATGGTCCAGTGGATAAGAATCCATTCTTCCACTATCGGAGGTCTGAGGTCAAGCCCTGGTTTAGGAACCAAGATCCCTTACAGTCATGAACTAAGATCCCCAAGGTGTGGCAAAAAAAAAAAAAAGGCTACAGGAGAGGATATTGTATTTTCATAGTAATTTCTACATTGCCCTTGCTTCTAACGAAGATTCTCAAAAGACTGAATAGGTGGTGTTTCTCTACATACAGACCCAACACCATGCCTCTCGGCCCAACATTTACAAACCCAGGGAATTATTAACACTTTGTGTTGGGAGTCATATCCTTTGAAGTTTAATCCTCTGGATGGTCTAGAGGTGACGGAATTCAGACTGCTGCTTTGGAGAGACAAGAGGGCTACCTGTCCTAAAGCTCAAAAGTTTCGATTTTCTGCAGTTTCTACAAGAATTGAAAAGTCTTGCTTCTGCTGTTTTATGCACAGCGTGATGACTATGGGACGGTCACGGAGTCTGGTCTGTGAGCACTGAAGCCCTGAGCACAGGAGTGAAGTCTCTCTCTCTGGTGTGGCATGTGATCACCAGGAAGACTACTCTGAGACATCCTAGTGCCTGTCCTAGACAAAAGCCCGGATCCATGCAAACAACGTTTAGCTGAAGGTTTGATGCCGACGACAGCAGCCGCCAAGGCCTAGGCAGGCCCCACTCCTAACTGACCGGCAACTCTAAGTGCCGGAGGGCCTCCCTGGTGACTCAGAGGGTGAAAATCCACCTACAGTGCAAGAGACCTGGATCGGAACTCTGAGTCAAGAAGATCCACTGGAGAAGGGCATGACTACCCACCCCAGGATTCTTGCTTGGAGAATCCCACTAGTAGAGGAACCTGGTGAGCTACAGTCCATGGGGTCGCAAAGAGTCGGACACGACTGAGAAACTAACTACTAAGTGACTAAAATACCTGAAGGACCCTGAGGAGGGGGAGATCACCCTTAATCCCCCACCTAGTCTGTGAGCCAGGGGCTCAGAGCCAAAGTCAATGTGATTTAGAAAAATCATAAAAGATGAAATTTTATGGACTTGATTAGCATGGAGAATAGTCATTTCACTACACAGAGATGTGTGAACTCTCAGAGTAATTACTCCATAGGACTGAAAAATTTAAAAGCAGCACAGAATGATTCAAAAGGAATTGAACACTTGCAAACAATTAGAACCTGATGCCTATTTTACATATGAATAAGTGTAAACAAAGTCTGCCTTTAGTTGAAACCATCTTAAAGTTGCTCCACGTGCATGCCCCAGGTCACAAGCCCTGCGTCAGTACTGTTGCTGATTTCATCCTCAACTCCAAGCCACCCCAGAAAGTAGGAGTAAAGCCCCAAGTGTGTGTTTCCTCTCTCCACAAGACGACCAAGGGGTACAAACCTGTTCTTCCTGAATCCCCACAAAAAGTCAGGTGATTCGGAATATTTTAAAAGTCTTCCATTCCTTTTGAATCACCATGTTTTTATATATTCTTTGACCATAAGTGAAAGACGACAATTGAAGAACAGCCAAGTTCTCAGTAATGATAAGCTTTTATCCAAACTTCTTGCAGTCAACACACTTCGAGTACACATCTCAATCAAAGCTCTTTGCAGAGAGAAAAATAGTATTTCACAGTGTTACAGCAATAAAAAGCAGAGTACCTAAATTTACCCTGCCTGGGTTCTTAGAAATGTCCTAAATAAAATCACAGATTACTAAGTTCAGGGAGCATTAAACCATATTAAGATATTTATAGAGAATATATTTGTATATATGAGAGGAAAAGTATATTTGTGTATATGACAGCAAGACTATATTTATGTACATGAGAGAAAGACTACACTATATTTGTACAGGTATACAGTACTTTCCATACATTCAATCATTTCACTTAAAGTGTGAAGTCTGACTTTTATTTCTGCTTTATTGACTATGCCAAAGCCTTTGACTGTGTGAATCACAATAAACTGTGGAAAATTCTGAAAGAGATGGGAATACCAGACCACCTGACCTGCCTCTTGATAAACCTATATGCAGGTCAGGAAGCAACAGTTAGAACTGGACATGGACCAACAGACTGGTTCCAAATAGGAAAAGGAGTATGTCAAGGCTGCATATTGTCACCCTGCTTATTTAACTTATATGCAGAGTACATCATGGGAAACGCTGGGCTGGAAGAAGCACAAGCTGGAATCAAGATTCCTGGGAGAAATATCAGTAACCTCAGATATGCAGATGACATCACCTTTATGGCAGAAAGTGAAGAAGAACTAAAGAGCCTCTTGATGAAAATGAATGAAGAGAGTGAAAAAGTTGGCTTAAAGCTCAACATTCAGAAAATTAAGATCATGGCATCTGGTCCCATCACTTCTTGGGAAATAGATGGGGAAACAGTGGAAACAGTGCCTGACTTTATTTTTCTGGGCCCCAAAATCACTACAGATGGTGATTGCAGTCATGAAATTAAAAGATGCTTGCTCCTTGGAAGGAAAGTTATGACCAGCCTAGACAGCATATTAAAAAGCAGAGACATTACTTTGCCAACAAAAGTCTGTCTAGTCAAGGCTATGGTTTTTCCAATAGTCATGTATGGATGTGAGAGTTGGACTGAGCATCGAAGAACTGATGCTTTTGAACTGTGGTGTTGGAGAAGACTCTTGAGAGTCCCTTGGACTGCAAGGAGATCCAACCAGTCCATTCTAAAGGAGATCGGTCCTGAGTGTTCATTGGAAAGACTGATGCTGAAGCTGAAACTCCAATACTTTGGCCACCTAATGCAGAGAGCTGACTCATTTGAAAAGACCCTGATGCTTGGAAAGATTGAGTGCAGGAGGAGAAGGGGATGACAGAGGATGAGATGGCTGGATGGCATCCCTGACACAATGGACACGGGTTTGGGTGGACTCCAGGAGTTGGTGATGAACAGGGAGGCCTGGCGTGCTGCAGTTCATGGGGTCGCAAAGAGTCAGACACGACTGAGCGACTGAACTGAACTGAACTGACCTTTGAAATGGTAAAAATAGATGCCTTATTCTCTTCATTGCTTTCATCTAGAATGATCATGCAATTATATCATAAATTTCAGAATTTCATAATATAATTGTGGTGGATGTTTAAGATGTTTGTGTTTATTTCTATCATTTTTCTCAGGGATAATATATTGAGCCATGTAATTAATCTTTTATAGGAATTTTTAAAATAAAATGTATTAAAGTGTTCATCATTATTTCATTTAAGAAAAGGCAAATCAACAGAAACCCCCAAACATTAGAATCTTTGCCCATTTTGGAATACTTAAGGTTTCAGTGTTTTTTCTTTTTCTCTGAGCTTTTAAGCACTGTGGACTCGGGATGTGTGTGTGTTAGTCACTCAGTTGTGTCCGACTCTTTGCAACCCCATGGACTGTAGCCCACCAGGCTCCTCTGTCCATGGGGATTCTCCAGGCAAGAATACTGGAGTGGGTTGCCATGCCCCTCTTCAGGGGATCTTCTTGATTTAGGTATCAAACCCCCATCTCCTACATTCCCTGCGCTGCACGTGTATTCCTTACCCACTGAACCACCTCAGAAGCCCCAGACTCAGAGTAAGCAAACATAAAAGAAATTGCGTAGACCTTGCCTCCCCACATGCAGTCTATAGATGGGCAATGTCTGCATCATTTGTGTGCTAGAATCTACTCCTCAGACCTTCTGAATCAGAATCTGCATTTTGGACAATATCCTGTGCTGATTCATAGCCACATTAAAGTTTGAGAAGCACTATCTGGAGAGATCAGGTCAGCCTCAGATCTGCTATTTTAAAATGAAGAATTTGATGCAGATCTTGTTGAGTTAATCTGAAATAAAATACACTTTACTCATAGACAAAGACATTGTGAAAAATTAAAGTGTGGGATCCTTAATAAAAAAAGAACCTCGAAAGTTTCCTTAAAATGTTAACCAAGAAGAATTTGTAAAAATTGGTTTAAATACAATGAGTTCACAATTCACCCAAGTATTTTTATTTTCTTCATAGAGTTTAAATGTTGGCATCAAGCTTTGTTGTCTCCAGAATGCTGAAAGATCTATCTGCATTTCTATAACTGTCCTTAGAAGTCCTAGTGTTTATGATACTAATTTTGTAAAGAGTTCAGCATCCAAGGAGACAAGAATTCTCAGTACATGTGCATAATTAGGATATTAAAAACACTGAGCATTGATAAGGCATTTTACTGTTTCAAGAACACTATGATATTTATTATCTGATATCATCCTTAGGGATTTCGTCTTAGCCAATGACGTCATCGACCTAGTTCTGAATTCTGAGACAAGCCCCCATTATCACCTGTTATCATACATGATCTGTTTTCCCCAGCTTCTTTAAAGGAACAGAAATTCCCTGAAGGAGCTTCAGCCTTTGTGCCAGCTATCTTATTTGGTTATAAAATGAGATTTGTGGCCAGCAGTGTGTGCTTTGTTTCATATATGCACAAAGGAAACTAAATGACCTACTGAAATTGTACTGTTGCTGTGCTCATTCTACACATATATACCTTCTGTTAGAAGAGGAAAGAAGCGATGCAAAATACAGAGTTTAATATAACATTTAATACAGTGTTAACTAATCCAGTCAATGCTTAGCACTGGCACAACTGACTGGCTCCTGGTCAGGCCAAATTAATGCAAACTGCTTTTTAAAAAATAAGTCTATGGTGAGTCACTGACTCAATGGACACGAATTTGAGCAAATTCCAGGAGATAGTGGAGCACAGAGGAGTCTGGCGTGCTGCAGTCCATATGGTCACAAAGAGTCGGACACGACTTAGCAACTGAGCAACACAGGGTGAGTCAGGTGCGTATCTGAACTTCAAACTACTTCTTCATATGGCATGAGCATGAAAAGGCAGGGAAAGGCTGGCCCTGAAGCCCTGGGTATTAATGATACATTTGAACAAACCGAGATTAACAGTGGTATCTGGGAAGGGGCTGGCCCAGTGCTCTGAGGTTAAAAAAATTTTTAAAAAGGAAATGAGCAAGATGTTATGATTCAAAGGTCAGCTCTTACTCCTCTCAAGAGAGACTGTGGGGTGCTCCTGATGCTATGATGATGTTTTAGCAACACGGGACAGTATTCTGAAATGAAGCTAGTTAGAATAGGAGGGCTTTGCAAGGGACAAAATAAAAAATAGATACAATCTTAGTATTAGACTTTTAAAAAAGTCAGATACAGGTATTTTTTTAGGTGTCAGCTATTTGTGCAGCTGCCACATGCACAGGAAAAACTGAAAAACCCAACAGCAATTGGCCATGCTTCTCTGCTGCTGAGTCGCTTGTCGTGTCCGACTCTGTGCGACCCCATAGACGGCAGCCCACCAGGCTCCTCCGTCCATGGGATTTTCCAGGCAAGAGTACTGGAGTGGGGTGCCATTGCCTTCTCTGCCGTGCTTCTCTACCAACATGCAAAACTATATGGAAATTTGCCTTTTAAAATAAAGGTAGACACTATCCACAACCGAAGTGGGCATAGTTTCCTGTCATCCTTTGCAGATCTTAGGACATTTTTTATAGTTCTATCCTTGGCTATCTTTAAAGAACTTCTAGGTACAAACATGCCAAACTCTGTTTACTAGGTAATTTGTATGGATCAAGCTCACCAAGCAACGCCATCAAAACTCTTAAGTGACAGCTCAGGCTGGTCCATGCCTTTTCTCACAATAATCACCTACAACTTCTCAAAAATAGTTTGGCACTGTGTATTGTCCCTCTACTTTTTCTTACCAACCTTATTATTGAATTTATTTCTCTAAGACTCTCTTTCTGTAAACTCATCAAGGTGATATCAAGGGGTGGCAACAATTCCTCCCCCTCAAAAAAAGATTATAACTCAAGCAAGATAAAGTCAAATGACAAATGCTGTTTAAAAATGTTAAGAGAATCTCACAACACAATCCTTTCTCCAGTAGTGATTAACGTCAGGTGACTATTCTTTTCATGGGTCCTTCACTTTAAAAAAGAAGCTTTGGGGAATTCCCTGGTGGTCCAGAGGTTAGGACTCGATGCTTTCACTGCTGCGGGCCCCGATCAGGAAACTAAGATCCCACAAGGCACCTAGTATGGCCAGCAAATAAATAAGTAAATAAATAAATAACCAGCTTTCTGGAATTCAGGAGTGCAACCTGTATACACTATGGGGATCCAAAACATACCTGTTGGCTATTTTGTGAGATGAATTAATGTCTCATGTTTATTTTTGAACAATGTTAGCAATATCAACTCAAGTAGGTGTAAAACGACATTTGTGACTGCTCTCTTTCCAGTCCTGACTATAATAAATGTGTGTGTGTGTGTGCTTAGTAGCTCAGCCGTGTCCGACTCTTGCAACCCCATAGGCCATAGCCTGCCAGGCTCCTCTGTCAATGGGATTCTCCGGGCAAGAACACTGGAGTGGGTTGCCATTTCCTTCTCCAGAGCTACAATAAATAAGCACTGCAAAAGTGCCTGAGGATTATGGAGAAAGTACTGACTGCTAAGAAATCAGATCCATACCAGGTGAAGACATTCAGAGTAGAATTTAAACTGCTGGTGACCTCACCTCAAGCGTAATAAAGATCCTTGTCTCTCTAGGACAGAGTTCTGCACTGAAATAACAGAAAAGGATGCTGCTGTTCTGTATGTCTGTGCTCAGTCACGTCTGACTTCTTGCAAATCCAAGGACTGTAGCCCTCCAGGATCTTCTGTCCATGGCATTTTCCAGGCAAGAATATGGGAGTGGGTTGCCAGTTCCTACTCCAAGGTAAGTAGTTCCAACGGAACTACAACCCAGGGATTGAACCCACATCTCTTTCGTCTCCTTCTTTGGCAGGTGAACTCTTTACCACTGAGCCACCCGGGAAGCCCACACTACTTTGTATAAGAGATAACTAAAATTTTTAAAGTCAAATTAGGTCAGTAACTTGCATGGCTGATGAGTCACTGACATAGCCTTTAGTCGAATTATAAATGGCTTTTCTAACAGTACATCTAGAGTTGTAAGGCATGTGCTTTTCTCAAGGTCACAGGGTTACCAGATTTTAAATATGGCATCTGATTGGCTTCTTTTTCACAGATACCTTTCTTCTAGTGAACTCTAATTGAATTAATGAAAATTCAAAGTAGTATAAAAAGCAAAAGAAAAATAACAATAAAAACATTGGCAGAGGCATGGTTAATGGAAGTATATCAGTGTATGAGATAAAATTTAGAAAATAAATCCCTGATCAGATTAGATGTAAAGAAATTGTCCTTGTTCCATCACATCTCCTGAGAAGCATTGCTCATCGGATCCCACCTCCTGGTCATTCCCTTATTTCCAACTTTTACTAACTTCTTGGACACTCTTCTTCAATCACTGAAGGCTTGAGCTCAAATTCTTCATTCCTTAGTATTTAACTCCTCTCTCTCTCTCTCTCTCTCTCTCTCTCTCTCTCTCGTGGCCCATTTTCATTGTGATTTCAACAAGCTCAAGCACTCCTATTTTAAAATATAAAAAGCATATTCTACAGTCATCTCAAATATATTTAACATACTACGGCAAGATCATTTTTTTAAACTTTTTATTTCATGTTGGAATATAGCCGACCAACGATGTTCTGATAGTTTCAGGTGGGCAGTGAAAGGACTCAGCCACACTTACACATGTATCGATTCTCCCCCAAACCCCCCTCCCATCCTGGCTGCCATATAACATTGAGCAGAGTTCCCTGTGCTATGCAGTAGGACCTTGTCTGCTACTCATTTTAAATATAGCAGTGTGCCCATGTCCCTCCCAAATTCCTTAACTATCTTTTCCTGCCATCCTTCTGCCCTCCCCCAGCAACCATAAGCAGAACAAATATTTTTTTTTTAAATAAAGGGCGAATTATGTGACTTGTGACTTAAATGCCATCAAGTTCTTCCTGCTGCATTTCTGATAAAATTGCAGCCTTGTTGAATTAGTCTCATTCACCTTCACCTTCGCTGTATGTCCAGCCGCTCACGACCTCACAAGTACTCTGCCCTTCTCTCACCCTTGAATACGCTATTTTCTCTGCCTGAGACTCTCCCTGCTCTCAGCACTAGATCCTCCTCCTTCGAGTACCAGTTTAAATGCCATTTCAGCAGGAAAGACTTCCCTGTGTCCCAGACTGATTAATGGCAATCTCCACTCTTTCCTCAGAACCCGTTCTGAGAAGTAGATTGCCATTTCCATACTTTAGCAATAATCTACAACTAACTTTATCCAATTCAGCATCACAGCACTTATTCATTTATCTTTGTATTCCCACATTCATGACTCCCAGTCATTTGAATGGTAAGATTAACCAGGAAAACTGCATTTTAAAACATAGAGAAGGATACTGCCAACAAGTTAATTCAAAATTATCTTCAGGCTTTCGTTCACATCATTTCAAACTGTCCCACACCAGTTTCTATAGTATTTTCACACATAAAAAACACAACTTAAAAGGAGTAAGAATTAGATAAACTGCACTGTAAAAAAAAATCCTATAGGCACATGCATATCTCACAGACACAGGTAATTTAAATTCTTGACTCAGTCCTCTTTCCAAAGGAGAATACTTTAAAATCCTAAACGCTGTATGTCATAGGACAGTCATTTTATCTGACTCCAAGTACTCGCAACTTAGGCCACCTGATGTGAAGAGCTGACTCATTGGAAAAGACTCTGATGCTGGGAAAGATTGAGGGCAGGAGAAGAGGACAACAGAGGATGAGATGGTTGGATGGTATCACCGACTCAATGGACATGGGTTTGGGTGGACTCCAGGAGTTGGTGATGGACAGGGAATTAGTGATGCAGGTCATGGGGTCTCAAAGAGTCGGACGTGACTCAATGACTGAACTGAACTCGCAACTGATGTAAAGTCAACGTAGAACACTACTCCAACAGATAAAAGAACATCAGAGAACCATTCGAAATGTTATCATTCAAAGCTGTAGACAAAGATAATCACATCTGAAGAAGGGACTGCCCCTGGCTTGCCACGGAACTCAAGCCACTGAAGAGTGAATCATATTTACGTATTTTCAACAGAAGAGCAAATAAGAGAACTTACGCATGTCACCAAAGGTTCCCTTTGTCACTTTTGTAGCACGTAGCACCACCACTGTGAACTTGTGGGAATAATGGTGCTCCACCTGGAAGAAAATAAACGATAATGAATTTCAAACAAGCCTGAAATACAGGATTCAAGCAGATTGTTCTCATTGCTTCCTTGAGATAAATTGAAAATATTCCAGTCGAAAGGAAGTAACATGCATACCAGAAACATTCTTTGATCTTGAGGTTCTTCCTTTTTTGATCCTCTCCTCTCTGTAGCACAGACGACTGAGATGTTTAGATCATGCTTTAAATGTCCCTACAGCTTGACTGCTAGAACAGCTTTGCAGTCCCTACTTAACAGGGTTTATCAAGCCCTGAGGAAAAATGTAAATAAGGATTGCAGGCTTTCTCGGTGTACAATCAGGCTTTGTACTGGGTGATAAGTAAGACCTGCCTTAGAAAGGTGAAGTGCAGAGGAAGATGTTTGCATTATCTAAATTTGCTTGTTTTTATTATTACTGTTCAATAAAACTCTTTTTTTCTGGTATAACCTTTCCAGAGCAGTTTTCAGAATTCTTTGGATGTAAAACAATAACCATCAAACTACTTAATTTTAACATATCTATTAAAACCATACATGACAATGTCAGAAGTTTCTATTAGCCTAATAGTTTGTATGCACATAGGAAATATTAAGAGGTAGAAGACTAATTAAACACTTCATTAAACACCTAACTGGAAATTAGTTCTCAAATAATTCTACTCACCAAAGCAGAATGGGAAAGCAGGAATTCACAAAATTCTCTGAGCAACTGAAAGGATTACAGCCTTTATCTAAAGTTCAAGCATTTTTGTTTTAGGAGAGACTCACATTTATAAGTTACTACCAGGAGAAATATCAATAACCTCAGATTTGCAGATGACACCACCCTTATGGCAGAAAAGGAACAGCCTCTTGATGAAAGTGAAAGTGGAGAGTGAAAAAGTTGGCTTAAAGCTCAACATTCAGAAAACAAAGTTGATGGCATCCGGTCCCATCATTTCATGGGAAATAGATGGGGAAACACTGGGAACAGTGGTTGACTTTATTTTGGGGGGCTCCAAAATCACTGCAGATGGTGATTGCAGCCACGAAATTAAAAGATGCTTACTCCTTGGAAGAAAAGTTATGACCAACATAGATAGCACATTCAAAAGCAGAGACATTACTTTGCCAACTAAGGTCCATCTAGTCAAGGCTATGGTTTTTCCTGTGGTCATGTATGGATGTGAGAGTTGGACTGTGAAGAAGGCTGAGCACCAAAGAATTGATGCTTTTGAACTGTGGTGTTGGAGAAGACTCTTGAGAGTTCCTTGGACTGCAAGGAGATCCAATCAGTCCATTCTGAAGGAGATCAACCCTGGGATTTCTTTGGAAGAAATGATGTTAAAGCTGAAACTCCAGTACTTTGGCCACCTCATGCGAAGAGTTGACTCATTGGAAAGGACTCTGATGCTGGGAGGGATTGGGGGCAGGAGGAGAAGGGGACGACAGAGGATGAGATGGCTGGATGGCATCACTGACTCAATGGACGTGAGTCTGAGTGAACTCCAGGAGTTGGTGATGGACCGGGAGGGCTGGCGTGCTGCGATTCATGGGGTCACAAAGAGTCGGACACGACTGAGCAATTGAACTGAACTGAACTGTGTGTGTGTGTGTGTGCATGCGTGTGTGTGTGTGCGTGCGTGCTCAGTCATAGCCAACTCTTTGCGACCCCATGGACTGTAGCTCACCAGGCTTCTTTGTCCATGGGATTTCCCAGACAAGAATACTGGAGTGGGTTGCCATTCCTGACCCAGGGATCAAACCCATGTCTCCTGCATTGGCAGGTTGATTCTTTACCACTGACCTACCTGAGAAAGCCAAGTTACTCCTACTTTTCATAATTTTAATAGACTTGCTAAACTGGTTGAAAAGTCCATAACTAATTAAAAGAAGCTAAGAAACTGATAATACTGAGAAGTGAGTCCTAAAGCAAGGAGGCAGAAAAAAAATTAAAGAATAAATTCAAAAGAACCAGCAGTAGTGAAATATAGAAGTAAATGTTATAAAGTATTCAACAATTTCTGAAGTTATCACTTTATCAACAGAGTAATTTATGTTCAGATTTATAACAACATAAAGATGAGATGAAGTTATGAATAAACACATCTTGTTTAAAAAGACAGAAGCATATAAAATCTTTCAAGATAATTCTTACTCAAGATTATTGTCAAAGAGAGATACCTTCCATATTCAGAAGAGCTCTGAAGAGCCAAAGTTAGTCCACATAAATGAAATTATCACTCATAAAAAAACGAATGCCTAACAACATGCATATTGTCTTATACTACTACCAAAAATCACACACACTCCTCCCACCAAAAAAAAAAAAGAGAGAGAGAGAGAGAGAAAGAGAGAAAAGAGAATCAAAGGAAATCCCTGGTGGTCCATGGGTTAGGACTCTGTGCTTAGACTGCATATCCTAGAACTTTTAATACTATGAGATTTTTCAAATGTCTAAAACCTTTCCTGTAAGATAAAAATGATTATCAATACTCATCTACTATTTAACACAATTTTTGAAATGGCTACATATGTACTCATGTCAAATGTTTATTAATAACATGTACAAAGAGATGATATTGTTATTATAAGGATTCATTGAGAATGAACCATATGTCAAATATTCTAATACGTGCAAATTCTGTTTCCCAATAATCCTACAAAATAGATGCTGCTCTATATATTTACAGATAAGTAAGTGAGATTCTGAGATATTAAGTAATTTCCAGTATCTCACAGTCAATAAAAGCTAAAATTAAATTAGAAACCAGTCTTCCTGTGGAAGAGAAGGTAGATTCTGCACACATACATTTTTTTTTCCTGTTCAACTGCCATTGCCTAATTTTAACTGAAATTAAAACTAAAGGCTGTTAGTGTCTTTATTCTTTGTATATTCCTTTACTTATAGAGAATAATAATACCAACACCGATTCCTGATAGTAAAAAAGGGTTACTTCCATTTATTAAAGTTTTAGAGATAATTACAATCTAGTCTATTATATCTGAAGTTAATCTAAAGTCTCTCTAGTAATTGGGTAATTTTCTCTATCATACAACTCTCCATTTTAATCTATTTTTTATTTCCATTAGCCTCAGTTCTGTCTTACTAACTACAATCAGAACTTGTATATATGAACTTGCACACTGCTCACAGAAGATAAGGAACAACCACTTTCTTGGTTTTTATAAGTTAATTTTGGAGACATCACAAATCTTCAGATGACCAGTAAATCGCCTTCAAAACAAGAGTGTCAAAATTATGCTCTTTTTAAGTGCTGTAAAGAGCTGTTTCCTGGAGCCACTATCACATACAATTTCAAACTAGTATGGACTAGGCTAGCTTCTAACCTGGATAAGAGACTTTTGGTTCTGTCTCAGGCATGATGCCAGAGGAAATAATGTTATTGAATACAAAACCAGTGTTCCCTGCGGTGCGGTGGGGAACCTAATGACTCAGCCTTGTGCTACTTGGTAGCTGACAAAAGAGAGGCCATATTTCGAGGGAGATGTCAAATATAAGCTCAACGCCCTGACTCAGTCACCAAGATTAAGCCTTGTCTTCAGGTCTTGGATTACCTTACTCTGAGGGTCTTTCCTTATCCAAAATCTTTTTCATAGTGAAAATCATGACCTCACCCCCTCCTTTTTTTTTTCCACAACTACAATTTCCAAGTCATCATGAAAATTGCTACTCCACTAAATTCATCCTGGAGAACTGTATTGACATCTGTAACTAAAATGATTGGGAAAAAAGAACTCATCAGTTTATACAAAGTCAATTTGATGATTATGTTAATCTGTTGAAAGTTCTACAGTCACAAAGACAAACCAAAGAACAATCATGAAACAAATCTGGTGGAAGAGAAGGTAGATTCTGCACACACAATTTTTTTTCCTGTCAACTGCCATCGCCTAATTTTAACTGAAATGAAAAGTAAAGGCAGTTAGGATGATCAGGACTACAGAATCTCAATACTGAACACAGAGATTGTGATCACCATAATCAGCCACAGGCAACTTTAAACAGATCTCAGCAATTTCGAAAAGACTTGCTGCATTGATGTCATCCAAGAGTCAAGATGCTTGTTTAGATAAAATACTTATTTTCAATGTTACATTCTAGTGTGATTTCATTCTAATACATTTGAGAGACAAAGACCTTGTACACTATTCTCCCACATTTTTTAAAGAAAAGAGCAATCAGTTTATTTAAAATCAACAGTTCTATCTAAACTTGCTTTAAGAACTACTAGTCATGGATTGGCTGTATGTACAAATTATCCTAATGTCCAAAACACCAAATTTGGCAACAAAATTTAACTTCAGCAGACATCATTAAGGAAAATTATAATCAGAAATATGACTTGTGCACAGAGTCGGACACGACTGAAGTGACTTAGCGGCAGAAGCAGCAGCATCGTTTCTAGCCTTTGTGACTTAAGTCAGCAAAAGCTTGGACTCTGTCAATCTTTGCTGCAATTATGCCAAACTAAAGGCTCAAGCCCCTGCATGAAGATGCATGTACCCTTAGTTTAAAACTTCCCCAATTTTGCAGTTTGGGAAACACTATTTTGGGAAAGAAGCCTGGCATTCTCCTTACTTGCCGCAAACAGTAAATCCTTCCTTCTCTTGATCTTTTGCTTGACTGTGTCTTTTGGTTCAACATTCACCCAGTTTTCAGGTAACCATAATCCTGAAAAAAATCTACACTCTCCTAGGAGTGATCACGGCAAAGTTAAGGCCTGTGAAGTATAGATATATCTTTGCCCTCCTGGAGGGGCTCGCTAGAGCACAAGAGGCAGCATGTGCATTTGAAAAGTTCTCCCCACAAGTCCTTAAAGTCCTTGGGTGTCAGATACTAATTTGGTTTAGAATTACTGGCCTAGGAGATATGTCATGTCTATTCAAATCTAAGATGTCTTGCACTGATGATTTTCAGAGGTGAACTTTAAGTCTAGTAGACCCAACAGACTTGAAAATATGAATATATTTACAGATACTATTTTGGATAATATACCCTTATTTTAAGGGACTTGTTAAAAACCTCTTTGTTTTACTTGTTCTTTCTCTTAAGCATTAATTGTAAAGTAATTAATATCTAAAAGACATAGGCAAAAGTCAAAAAGGTATTTACAATACAGTGTTTTGTACTTTCCATCTTGATTTTCTACCCCTGCAGTGCTATGATTTATAAGAAATATAGATATATTTGGTTATTCAGATAATCAAACATGCATATATCATCATAACAATTTTATAATTATATAATTATGCATTTTATAATCATAGAATTGAGTTGAATTCTTGGTCACTCTGCTAGTGTCCAAGAATAGTTTGTTGATGTGGAGAAGCCTTCACACACATGTTGGAACTAGGTCCAGGAACCCCTTGCAGCCTTGGTTTCCTCATCTGTAAAATAGCAACTATAATATTACCAACTACATGGGATTTCTCAAGGGTCCCCTGTTACAAACCCAGATTCCAACATTAGAATTTCACACACAGCAATATTGAATGTTAAGTTTAGGGGATAATTTTACCATCTGTGGAAATCTTTTAAGACAAGATGATTATCTTCTTGGAATTATCTAGAAGCATACGGATTTAGAGTAAAAGGAAGACATTACATTCCACTTGTGATGGTGGGACACTGAGTTACCACTTCCCACAGAAAATAAATAAAAACTGAATGAGGTTTTACAAGGTAAGTAAGCACTTTCCTAAAAGTAACTGTGATGTTCAATTTCATTTGTCAACTTGGCCACAAAGTGCCCAGATTAAACATCAGTTCTGTGTGTGTCTATGAGGGTGTCTGCGGATAAGGTGAGCACTTGAATCACTGGAGTTGGGAAAGAAAATTGCCATCTCCAGTGTGGGCTGGCATCATCCAATCTGTTGAGAGCCTGAAAAGAAAAAAAGGAAGAATTTGCCCTTTTTTTTTTCCTATCTCACTGCTTGAGCTGAGACATCTCATTTTATCTCCTGTCTTGAACTGAATTACACTGCTGTCTGTCCTGGACCTCCAGTTTGCTGATGGCAGATATGGGACTTTTCAGTCTTCATAACCTCATTAGACAATTCTTCACAATATATCTCCATGGCTAGATCAAGTTGTTATAGTCTGAATGTTTGTGTCCCCTCAAAGTACATGCTGACATTTTAAACCCTCAAAGATGATGGTATTAGAAGATGGGACATTTGGGAAGGAAAGAAAAAAAACACGAATGGATAAGTGCCTTTATGAAAGAACTGAGAGAGATGCTTTGCCCCGTCCACAAAGTGGACACGGCAGCTACAAACCAGGCCCTCCTCAAACACAACCATGCTCGCTCGTGTCTCAGTCTCAGACGTCTCAGATTCCATAAATGTGAGCAATAAGTTTCTATTGTTTATAAGCCAACCAGCCTGTAGCATTGTGCAGTGCCTGTTATTAGTCGCTCAGTGGTGTCCAACTCTTTGCGATCCCATGGACTGCAGCCTGCCAGGCTTCTCTGTCCATGGGGAGTCTCCAGGTAAGAATATTAGAATACTAGAGTGGGTTGGAGTGGAAGACTAAAGTGGAATACTGGAGTGGGTTGCCATTTCCTTCTCCAAGAGATCTTCTTAACACTAGGATCGAACTCAGGTCTCCCGCATTGCAGGTGGATTCTTTACCATCGGAGTCGCCAGGGAAGCAGCCCAAACAAATTAAGACATTCTGTCTCCTTTTGGTTCTGCTTCTAATCAGAGATCCTGACTATTACAATAACAAAGAACTAACAAGATAGGAATCCTTAATTCCCATGAGTGAGATCAAGAAGTGCAGAGAAACACAGAGATGAGCACAGTTTGACCACAGGACATTTGCTGATCCAAAGAGGAGGAGGCTGAGAAGCTGAGGGATTGGGAGCCTTCTAGGGATAAGTGGTAAGTGAAGTCGCTCAGTCATGTCCAGCTCTTTGCAACCCCACGGACGCAGTCCATCAGGCTCCAAGGCTTCTCTGTCCATGGGGAGTCTCCAGGTAAGAATATTAGAATACTAGAGTGGGTTGGAGTGGAAGACTAAAGTGGAATACTGGAGTGGGTTGCCATTTCCTTCTCCAAGAGATCTTCTTAACACTAGGATCGAACCCAGGTCTCCCGCATTGCAGGTGGATTCTTTACCATCGGAGTCGCCAGGGAAGCAGCCCAAACAAATTAAGACATTCTGTCTCCTTTTGGTTCTGCTTCTAATCAGAGATCCTGACTATTACAATAACAAAGAACTAACAAGATAGGAATCCTTAATTCCCATGAGTGAGATCAAGAAGTGCAGAGAAACACAGAGATGAGCACAGTTTGACCACAGGACATTTGCTGATCCAAAGAGGAGGAGGCTGAGAAGCTGAGGGATTGGGAGCCTTCTAGGGATAAGTGGTAAGTGAAGTCGCTCAGTCATGTCCAGCTCTTTGCAACCCCACGGACTGCAGTCCATCAGGCTCCTCCATCCATGGAATTTTCCAGGCAAGAGTACTAGAATGGGTTGCCATTTCCTTCTCCAGAGGATCTTCCTGACCCAGGGATTGAAGGCAGATGCGGAGAAGGCAACGGCACCCCACTCCAGTACTCTTGCCTGGAAAATCCCATGGACGGAGGAGCCTGGTGGGCTGCAGTCCATGGGGTCGCTAAGAGTCGGACACGACTGAGCGACTTCCCTTTCACTTTTCACTTTCATGCATTGGAGAAGGAAATAGCAGCCCACTCCAGTGTTCTTGCCTGGAGAATCCCAAGGACAGGGAAACCTGGTGGCCTGCCATCTATGGGGTCGCACAAAGTCAGACACGACTAAAGCGACTTGCAGCTTAGCAGCCACCAGGGAAGCCCTTTATCTAGGGATAAAGAACCTAGTAAACAACTCCTTTGTTTCAAGCCTAAAACTCCACAGCCTGCGCCATAGGAATAACTTTGTACAACGCCCCCTGCCCCGTACTGTCAGCCAGATTTAGCGACCTTCAGGAAACCCAGAGAACAAGTAACCTGAAACTGGGATTACCTTTATCCCAGACTGCAAGTTTCCCGAGGAGCCTGATGGAAACCAATGAAATGCTGAAGAATTATTTCTAGAGATGATTTTTCATTATAATGATGTTCAGCAAAATCAAAGGTAATTAGGAACACGAGGAGGTATCACACCAAGACTACAAACCAGCACAGTTAATACCAGACACAGAAATAGTCCTCTCCATGAAACAGTGAACCTACACTTACCATGTTCAAGGAAACTGAAGTCAAACTTCAGTATGATTATATTAAACTACATATTTTTTTAAAAGCGCAGAAGTTTTGAAAAAGAATCAAATCAAAATTCAAGAACTAAGAAGTAAACCTGGTGACTTTCTAGAGATTCCCAGCCTGCGCTTTGTGGTGACGAAGCAGAAATAGGGACATTACTTTAAACGCACATACTTTTGCCTCAAATGAAAGGCTTGCAGCAGGGAACGGCTGGCATCAGAAAAACAGCAGAAGCTTATCTATCATTAACCCTCCTCATTCTCACTTTGCTAGAATTGGCTAGTGCTCACTAAAAATACGCAATTGCCATAAACCTCATTATTCCCCTGTGCACCGTACCGGCATTTCTGTAATAGTTTCGTCACCTTTATATTTCTGACTTCCCAGCAGCGGTATCTCACCTCCTGCCGCTCTCTGGAAATATCTTACCTCATTAAGTTTCTAAAGAACACTATGTACATAGCTATTATTTATAAAGCCCTGCAGAACAGACATACAGGTACTATTCATACTACATGTGAAGCAGCTGAAAGTTTCAGTGCTCAGAAGCACGTAACTGAAGTCTGAAATTGCCGCTGAAACACTAGTTCTTTGATGACCGACTCAGTGGTTTCCCCCACCCCCCACATGTTACCATAATAATCTAGAATAATAGCTTTGTACTTTTTCGGTAACATTTCCAGTCATCCTACAATGACCTTTTTCAGAGGTCCCTGTATTTTAGCAGGCAGTCATGCTCGCATACCCAGGTGGCTGACCTCAGTGTGGACACAACCTCAGTTTTCCATGGACGTGGGGGGCCCTGGCCCTCCATTGCGAATAGGTGGTGGGAAGAGTTCTGGATTTTTTTCACTCCAGGGAAGTGACTCACCCTTCAGAGTAAAAAAAATGGAAATGTTTTAATAAATATTTTATATTTGATCTATCTTTGTAACAGTGATATCTTCCTGATCCAGCACAACTTCAATAGACTATGGAGACATAAAGACCCTTCAGGTTGGACAGAACCTCAGAACAACTCTAGACATATGGACATTGCATTCTGCCATAGATGTGTTACTCCACTTTCTCCTCCATTCTTAAAAGTTGGCACCACTGGAAGTGAGAACTTGCTGGATCAGCCCACAGGATTCTCCAACATGTCCCTGCATCACAGGAATGGGGAAGATGAGTCCAATCTTCACTGCCTTGAGGCAGCTGAAGCTGCGTTGGCCATCTGGCACCCTTCACTACAAGTAAGTTGGTTTGGCTTTCCACATCTTTCCTTTTTAATAACATTGTTCTGTGTTGAGTGCACTCACCTATATATTGTGAAAAGTACCTTTCTGTGAAAACTAAAGCAGGAAATTTTGTCACAAAAGCAATTTACGCACAGACACACACGTACATAGTTGTTTGTTCGTTTTTTAAAACACGTAACAAAAACAAGCATAAATAATACCAGAAAGTTCTTAGGATCCTCTGTATTGAAAGGGCTATACAATCACAGGGGACTTTGCTCAATGTTATGTGGCAGCCTGGATGGGAGGGGAGTTTGAGGGGAAAATGGATGCATGTATATGTATGGCTGAGTTCCTTTGCTGTCCACCTGAAACTATCATAATATTGTTAACTGGCTATATTCCAATATACAATAAAAAAAATGTTTTCAAAAGAAAAGGGCTATACATTGGAATGTTGATGGAGTGTCCAATTCTGATGCTGGGGAAGGTCAAGAAAAATGTGATACAAATATGTGGCTTTGGCACATTTCATCTCATTAAGGTGCCATATAAGTAATTATTGGGCTTCCCTGGTGGCTCCAAGAGCAAAAAATACACCTGCAATATGGGAGACCTGGGTTCGATCCCTAGGTCAGGAAGATCCCCTGGAGAAGGGAATGGCAACCCACTCCAGTATGCTTGCCTGGAAAATTCCATGGACAGAGGAGCCTGGTGGGCTACAGTCCACAGAGTCGTAAAGTTAGACATGACTAAGTGAGAGAGAGAGAGAGAGAGAGAGAGAGAGAATTATTATGACCTACATATTTGGCTATAGTTAACAAAACCTGCAAGGAAAGATGACAGAAATAGCCTTAAACTATCCAGATACAGTTTGATTTTAAATATGCTATCCCTTGTTAAAAAAAAGAGAGAGAAACTAAATGGCCAGTTAATATGGTCAACTGCCATGAGACCTGTGGGACCGCACAGGCGTTAATAGCAAGTCCTGGTCAAATGAGGTAGAAAATCGAAGGTCATTTGAAATAATGTTTTTCAAAACGTATTATTCTCCAACCATACTTAACTTCTTTCATTTCCTAATGGCATGTACTTTCTTACCTCCCGACTACTTACGTCACACACACCTTTTCCAATTCAGTCATTTTCTCGCTCTTTTCCTAACCTTCAGATCTGTGCTTACAGGTCACTTTCTCGGGAAATTCCAGAAGGATTCCTGTTATTAGTTACTTATGTTGTATATCTCCAGAGTAATCTTCATCCTCTCCTATCAGAGTCGTTACAATTATTATAGATTGTTTGTCTGCCAGATATAAGCTCAATCTGGACACGAACAAGTGACTGAGCACCAGTATAGCACTATAAGCTCAGTTCAGGGATTATTTTGATTCCCAGTGCCTACTGACCGGGACTAGAACACAATGGGTGTTCAAGAAATTATGACAAAGGAAATTCCCTGGCATCTCAGTGGTTAGAACCCCACACCCTCATTCCCAAGGGCCTAGGTTCAGTTTCTGGTCTGGGGACTAAGATCCTACAAGCTGCAACCAAAAAAATAAAAATTACAAAATAAAATAAATGATAAGTGCTCAGAAAAAATATATATATATTAAAATAGATTTGGAGTCAGAGTGAATACAAAGTCCAAATGTTAAGATTTAGAATTATCATCGGTCTTCGTCTCAAGCTCAGGGTTATACACTTTAACCTTATATTTCTTCTCAGATTCAAGTGCCAAAGTGTTCATGTCAGCACTTTGATTGTATTCTCTGAGTTACAGAAACTATCCGTATATCTTGAGATGGTAGAGTGAGGAAAAAAGCTAATTTCCACAAAAAATATAGAAATGTCATCATTATGAAAAACCAGTTAAAAAGAACCTACCTTCATTGTTTAAATTCATCTACATAAAACCATAACGCTGGAAGGAATGTAGGATATTGTTTCAGAAAACAAAGACAAAGATTATCTCAAACTAAACCTTGATTATATGCTTTTTACAAGAACCACACATTAAATATAAGGAGTATATAAATTGAAAGTGAAAGGATGAAAGAAACTTATCAAGAAACTAAAGAAACTAAAAGGGATTATTTTAGTAAAAGACAAACTAAAAATTCAGTCTGTAATAATGAGATAAAAAAGACCTTACATGATAAAATATCATATGATATATCTTATATG
>SJYC01077955.1:0-22742 GCA_006408675.1 Madoqua kirkii | reverse complement strand
AACTTGTAAGCTATACCTAAAATAGATGATCTACAATCAGTAAAGTGGAAAAATAAATGAACATTAAAACTTAAAAAGGAAGAAATAAAATGAGTTATTCACCAGTAGCAGGAATGTGCAAGTTAAAAATCTAAAAGAACCTACAAACTATTAGAATTAATAAATAAATTTAGTAAGTTCACTGTATCTGCAAAAATTATTTCCAAATAAATGCAACATTAGTATTTTAGTTTCTGATTGAACATTAGTTTAACGTTAGTTTCATGCATTGAGGGCTCCTCTAGTGGCTAAGACGGTAAGGAATCTGCCTGCAATGCAGGAGACCCAGGTTCAATCCCTGGATCTGGAAGACCCCCTAGAAAAGGGAATGGCAACCCACTCCAATATTCTTGCCTGGAAAATCCCACAGACAGAGGAGTCTGATGGGCTACAGTCCATAATGTTATACAGAGTTTGACATGACTGAGAGACTAACGCTTCATACATTGGAAATGGATTGGAAGATTCAATGTTATTATCATCTCATCTCTCCCCTAAATTACCTACAAAATAAGGTAGGTAATTTCTAATAAAAATCCCAGCATATGTATGTGTGTGTGTGTGTGTGTGTGTGTGTGTGTGTGTGTGAGTTGACAGAGTGATTTCAAAACTTATATGGAAATGCAGAATCCTAAAAAAAAAATAAAGAAATCTCAAAGAAGAAAAAGTTGGAGGATTTACACTACTATTTCAAAGCCATAGACATTAAAGTGGATTGGTATTGGGGCAAACAAAGACCAACAGAATTGAAAAGAAATCAAATCATACATTGCCTGATTAGCAAAGGTACCATAGCCATTTAGTGCGGGCATGAGGGTTATCAGTGGACTAGATAAGTAATTTGCTGTAGTCAGGATTTCGCTGTATTCAGGGCTTCCCAGGTGGTGCTTGTGGTAAAGAACCCACCTGCCAACACAGGACACTTAAGAGACGTAAGTTCAATCCCTGGGTCAGGAAGATGCCCTGGAGGAGGGCATGGCAACCCACTCCAGTATTCTTGCCTGGAGAATCCCCATGGACTGATGAGCCTAGTGAGTTATCATTCACAAGGTGGCAAAGAGTCAGATATGAAAGTGTCAGAGCATGAGCACAGCATTCAGATAATGAGATGCTACACAGCAAGGCAAAGGCGAGGAATTCTGCTACTCACAACAGCATGAAGGAGCCTCACAGACAGAGAGTGGATGCAGGCATCTAATGAAGCTCAGAAAACGAAGACCATCGCATCTGGTCCCATCGCTTCATGGGAAATAGACAGGGAAACAGTGGAAACCGTGTCAGACTTTACTTTCTTGGGCCCCAAAATCACTGCAGATGGTGACTGCAGCCATGAAATTAAAAGATGCTTACTCCTTGGAAAAAAAGTTATGACCAACCTAGAGAGCATATTCAAAAGCAGAGACATTACTTTGCCAATAAAGGTCCATCTAGTCAAGGTTTTTCCAGTGGTCATGTATGGATGTGAGAGTTGGACTATAAAGAAAGCTGAATGCCGAAGAATTGATGCTTTTGAACTGTGGTGTTGGAGAAGACTCTTGAGAGTCTCTTGGACTGCAAGGAGATCCAACCAGTCCATCCTAAAGGAGATGAGTCCTGGGTGTTCACTGGATGGACTGATGCTAAAGCTGAAACTCCAGTACTTTGGGCACCTGATGCGAAGAGCTGACTCATTGGAAAAGACCCTGATGCTCGAAGGATTGAGGGCAGGAGGAGAAGGGGATGACAGATGATGAGATGGTTGGATGGCATCACCAACTCGATGGATATGGGTTTGGGTGGACTCCGGGAGTTGGTGATGGACAGGGAGGCCTAGTGTGCTGTGGTTCATGGAGTCACAAAGAGTCGGACACGACTGAGTGACTGAACTGAACTGAACTGAACAACACTTTTTATTGTTTCATAAACATTCAATACTCTTTCAGATATTTTGGCATTTTCCCCTCCACATCCCTCTTTTCTGGAAACTTACAGTGATAAAAAGAAGACATGAGTTAGTTTTATTACAGATTCTACCTTATTTGAACCACAGTAAGTTCACATAATTTTTATTAAAAAATGTAAGACTTTTCATAGATTTTTATATTTTCGTCCACTTAAAAGAAAGCTGCAAGTTAAGTTTTATTTGGGGCAAAACGAGGATTGCAACCCAGGAGACAGAACCTCAGATAGCTCTAAGAATCTGCTCCAAAGAGGTCAGTATATATGTGATTTTGGTGAAGGGTGAATACATGCAATCAAGCACATATTTTCCAGAAGGTTTCTACTAGTCTTGTGGAGGTATTGTTAGTCACAAGGAGCAGTTGTCAACCATGAAGGATTTTAATGCTTTTCTAGACATGGAAGATGTAAGAATCAGGCTCATAAAATGGGCTCCTGAAAATATCTATCTAAAGACCTATTCTGCCAGTTCCCCCCGCCTCACCTCCAGCACATTTAGACTCTCTACCTGCTTCATTTGTACTCTCTACCCTGAACTCCTTTCAGGGGGTGGCTGAAGGTCTCAGCAGAAGCACATGATTTAATACTTGTAGAGGTAGGTAGATGGCAAGTGCCAATTTGTAACTGACACTTAACAAGAAACATCAGCGACCCTCATGCACAAAAGCATGTTTGACCCCCTCCCAGAAGAATATAAGCAGTAAATGACTTACTATAATGTGTTGATAAGGATCTATAAATGACATGTTGGTTTCAATTACGAGAAATCTCTTCACACTTCAAAAGTCTTCTTTGGCACTCTAGCTTCTTTAAAACCTACAAAATAAACAGTCCTTATTGTTAAGCCTTTTCTTGGATGCATTTACAAGATTTAAATGATGATGGATGTGACTCTTAGGAGTAAGATTCTACCCAAGGGGACTTGTGCGGATTGAGTTCCCTAATTGTTTATACATGTGGATATACACACATCACCTAGAAAAGGATAAACATATTCTGCTATTACTGCTTACTTTCCATATTTGTTCAAATTTATTCTGTGAGTAATTATTAGGAAACTCCAGGATTTTTTTTTGCATTTCCCAAGTACTTCATGAGAAATTTATTGAAACTATGGACAATTAAAATTATTTTTGCACTATTTATAATCAAAAAGCCACCTGCTTTTCGTTTCCTTAACTGGATCAGTACTACACACATTCACAATTTTAAAAAAGGAATAGTTTTCATTTTAGCTATGTGTTAAGAGTTTTAAAAACATATTCATGTTAAATTTCAACTTCTAATGCTGATTATTTAAAATAAATGATTGTTCATTCTAAAGTTCCAGCTTAATTTGAAAGCAATTAAATGAAAGTTTAAGTGATTAGAAATAGTGCTGTACAAAATGATGGAAACAAGCAAGTGAAACTAGAGAATAACTGGGAACTTGATCTCAGTACAGGAGCAACTTCAGAGGGTGAGGAGTGAATTTAGAATTTAGAGTTCCAGGCAGGCCATTTGAGGAACTGAGAGAAAACACTGGCTGGGGAATGGAGAGCAAAAGTGGCTCATGATGAGTTTGAAATATGGGGAGGAGCAGATCACGCAAGGCTCTGGAAGCAACAACTATTCACCTAGATACAGCTCAGCCACTCTCCAGGACTCAGCTTAAACGTCACCTCCACTGGGAAGACTTCCAGGATGTTCAGTGTATGTCTGTTTTGCCTGTTCCTGGTTTCATTTGTACCTTGTACGTCTTTTTCAAGTCTTTCATTCCACGTATACAATGTCTGCCTTCCCTGAGAGAACTAAAGATGCATAAAGTCAGTGACCATATTTATCTTGTTCATAGAGTTGTCCATCCTTCTTGCCTGGTACTGTGCCTAAAATATAGTAGGTTGAGGAAAAATATTTGTTGGATAGATGGGTGGATGGATGGATAAATATTACATAATTTTAGGTTTATGTATGAAGGAAATTCACAGACTAGTACTGGGTACTCTCTTTTGATGGCCCTCTTTTTCATTCCTCACTATTCTTAATGTAAAAGGATGTTAAATATCCATCTCTAATTTTAAAAGAAAAAAAATCGGAACAAGTGAAATCCGAGAAGGAGTGACACTAGTACTCAAAATGTTTAGAGGAAATTTGTTGCTGGTGCCCAAAGTTTGGTTTCAGTAACTTTATTTCCTCTTTCCATTTCTAGCAACTCCATTCATAACCCCTGTGCTTCCCACCTAACACTTCTGTCCCTACTGTATCCTGCTTCAGGACCTAGATAGAGGCTCTCTCCATAATAAAGTCAAAAATAGGCAACATGCATACAATAGCTGACTGCCCAGGTCTATGGTTTTTCCAGTAGTCGTGTACAGATGTAGAGTTCAACCATAAAGAAGACAGTGCTGAAGAATTGATGCTTTCAAACTATGGTGCTGGGGAAGACTCTTTAGAGTCCATTAATCAGCAAGGAGATCAAACCAGTCAATCCTAAAGAAAATAAACCCTGAATATTTATTGGAAGGATCGATGTTGAAGCTGAAGCTTCAATTCTTTGGCCACCTGATGCAAAGAGCTGACTCATTGGAAAAGACCCTGATGCTGGGAAAGATTGAAAGCAGGAGGAGAAGGGGACAACAGGGGGTAGAGGATGAGATGGTTGGATGGCATCACCGACTCAATGGACATGACTTTGAGCAAACTGTGGCAGATGGTGAAGTACAGAGAAGCTGGGTGTGCTACAGTCTACAGAGTCATAAAGACTTGGATACGACTTAGCAACTGAACCATATAAGATATTATATTGGGGAAATCTCTGTAATGAATATATGGAAATGGCAATTTTTGCTGTTTCTTAACTTAGATTATTTCAAAATAAAAAATATATCTTAAAAGTCCACTATATGTGAATAGGTGCAATTTATACATACAATTTTCATTCCAAACTTCGAGAAGCAACATCAGTCATATGGGAAAACTGTTGGGTAAGGTTCTCTTTCTTCCGAAAAAAACATTGGCTATTATTGCCATACAGTGATGACATTTTCCATTCCAGTTACACATAGGCATCCATTCATCCTTTTGCCTCCCTACACTGTTAATAGTAGCAACAGATATCTTCAGTTTCTGTGGAATTATGACATTTCTGTCCACCCAGCCACATTAAACACTGAGAAAATGCCACCTCCCCCCTTCCCTCCCACCAGGCCCTTTGCAACTAGCATAGCCTGGAAACATTATTGCAACTAGTTTGCATAACCACTATCATGAATGCTTATAAAACAGCAGTTTGGAGCAGGGTGGGGGGGGAGGGTTGTTTTTACTAATTACGCTGAATAACCAGTCCTGGTGAGTGTACAGTCTTTTAAATCTGAAGCAACAAATATGAAGCTCATAGTTTCTTTTATTCTTTACCTTCCCCCGCTCCCCTGTAATTAGATACTTCCTGAACACTAATGAGGGGGAAATGCAGATACACTTTTCAACACACACTTGCCTGTGCAATGTAACTGTTGGCTTTCAGCGAATGCTTCAGAGTGTGTGGTCTGTCCAAAACCCTGTTAGTCATGTTGGCAGGAGAGATGGACTTCTCTTGGGAAAGTGAAAAAAAAAAAAAAATCCACAGACTAGAAGGTTTTGTCATTCTCTTTCCCCATTTATTGGCTTCTCCAGTGGTTAAAAGAATCTGCACCATGCAGGAGACCCAGGTTCAATCCCTGGGTGGGGAAGATCCCCTGGAGAAGGAAATGGCAACCCACTCCAGTATTATTGCCTGCAGAATTTCATGGACAGACAAGTACGGCCGGCCACAGTTCATGGGATAGCAAAGAGTCAGACACAGGATTGATTAACAACTTTTCCCTGCCTAGAATTATGGGAAACAGGAAAATAAAGGGTTATCATGGACATGTGAAGGTGAACTGAAGGTGTTAGTCACTCAGTCGTGTCCGACTCTTTGGGACCTCATGGACTGTAGCCCTCCAGGCTCCCCTGTCCATGGAATCCTTCAGGCAAGAATACTGGAGTGAGTAGCCATTTACTTCTCCAGGGAAACTTCCTGTCCCAGGGATCAAACCCATGTCTCCTGCATTGCAGGTGGATTCTTTACTGTCTTAGCACCAGGGAAGCCCAATCATGGACATACTTCAGAGATATTGCAGGTTTGGTTCCAGACCACCGTAACAAAGGCAGTATTTCAATAAAACTAAGCACAAAAATGCTTTGGTTTCCCAGTGCATAGTAAAGTTATATTTAAACTGTAATGTAGTCTATTACGTGTGCAGTAGTATTGTGTCCAAAGAACAATGTACAAACCTTAATTTAAAATACTTTATTGCTAACTAGCATCTCAGCCTTTCAATTCAGTTCAGTTGTTCGATCATGTCAGACCCTTTGCAACACCATGGACCGCAGTACACAAGGCTTCCCTGTCTTTCACCAACTCCGGAAATTGCTCAAATTCATGTCCACCGAGTAGATGATGACATCCAACCATCTCATCCTATGTCATCCCCTTCTCCTCCTGCCTTAAATCAGTCCCAGCATCAGGGTATTTTCTAAGGAGCCAATTCTTTGCATCAGGGGGCCAAAGTATTGGAGGTTCACCTTCAGTATCAGTCCTTCCAGTGAATATTCAGGACTGATTTCCTTTAGGATTGACTGGTTTGATCTCCTTGCAGTCCAAGGGACTCTCAAGAGTCTTCTCCAACACCACAATTCAAAAGCATCAATTCTTCGGTGCTCAGCCTTCTTTATGGTCCAACTCTCACATCTGGAAAAACCGTAGCTTTGACTAGATGGACTTTTGTTGGCAAAGCAATGTTTCTGCTTTTTAATATGCTGTCTAGGTTGGTCATAGCTTTTCTTCCAAGGAGCTAGCATCTTTTAATTTCATGGCTTCAGTCACCATATGCAGTGATTTTAGAGCCCAAGAAAATAAAGTCTCACTGTTTCCATTGCTTCTCCATCTGTTTGCCATGAAGTGATGGGACCAGATGTCAAGAAGTGACGGGACCAGATGCCAAGATCTTAGTTTTTTGAATGTTGAGTTTCAAGCCAGCTTTCTTACTTTCCTCTTTCCCCTTCATCAACAGGCTCTTCAGTTTCTCTTCTCTTTCTGCCATTAGAGTCTTATCATCTGCATATTTGAGTTTATTGATATTCCTCCTGGCAATCTTGATTCCAGCTAGTGCTGGATAACCAGCCCAGCATTTCACATGAGGTACTCTGCATATAAGTTAAATAAACAAGGTGACAATATACATACTCCTTTCCCAATTTGGAACCAGTCTGTTGTTCTGTGTCTGGTTCTAACAGTTGCTTCTTGACCTGCATACAAGTTTCTTGAAGAATTTTCCAGTTTGTTGTGATCCACACACTCAAAAGCTTTAGCGTAGTCAGTGAAGCAGAAGTACATTTTTTTTTCTGGAATTATCTTGCATTTTCTATGATCCAGTGGATGTTGGCAATTTGATCTTTGGTTCCTCTAGCTTTTCTAAAATCAGCTTGAACATCTGGAAGTTCTCTCTTCATGTACTATTGATTCCTGGCTTGGAGAATTTTGAGAATTATTTTGCTAGTGTGTGAGATGAGTGCAATGTGCAGTAGGGTGAACATTCTTTGGCACTGCCTTCCTTTGGGACTGGAATAAAAACTGACCTTTCCCAGTCCTGTGGCCATTGCTGAGTTTTCCAAATTTGCTGGCATATTGAGTGCGGCACTTTTACACATCATCACTGAGGATTTGAAATAGCTCTGCTGGAATTCCATCACCTTCACTAGCTTTGTTCGTAGTGATGCTTCCTAAGGCCCACTTGACTCTACATTCCAAGATGTCTAGCTCTAGGCGAGTGATCTTTGTCATCAAGGTTTTTTTGTATACTTCTTAATTTCTTCTTCTTCTTTTTTTTTTTTTGTATACTTCTCAATTTCTTCTGCTTCTGTTAGGTCTATAACATTTCTATCTTTTATTGTGCCCATCTTTGCATGAAATGTTCCTTTGGTATCTGTAATTTTCTTTAAGAGATCTCCAGTCTTTCCCATTCTGTTGTATTCCTCTATTTCTTTACATTGATCGCTGAGGAAGGCTTTCTTATCTCTCCTGGCTATTCTGAAAACCTGCATTCAGATGGATATATCTTTCCTTTTCTCCTTTGCCTTTAGCGTCTCTCCTTTTCTCAGCTGTTTGTAAGGCCTCCTTAGACAACCATTTTGCCTTTTTGCATTACTTTTTCTTGGGGATGGTCTTGTTTCCTGCCTCCTATAAAATGTCACGAACCTCTATCCATAGTTCTTCAGGCACTCTATCAGATATAATCCCTTGAATCTACTTGTCACTTCCATTGTATAATCATAAGATATATGATTCAGATCATACTTAAATGGTCTAGTGGTTTTCCCTACTTTCTTCAGTTTAAGTCTAAATTTGGCAATAAGGAGTTCATAATCTGAGCCACAGTCAGCTCCTGGTCTTGTTTTTGCTGATGGTATAGAGCTTTTCCATCTTTGTCTGAAAAGAATATAATAAATGTGATTTTGGTATTGACCAGTTGGTGATGTCCATGTGTAGAGTTGTCTCTTGTATTGTTGGAAGAGGGTGTTTGCTATGGCCAGTGCATTCTCTTGGCAGAACTCTGTTAGCCTTTGCCCTAATTCATTTTGTACTCCAAGGCCAAACTTGCCTGTTACTCCATGTATCTCTTGACTTCCTACTTTTGTATTCCAGTCCCCTATGATGAGAGTGAAAGTCACTCAATCATGTCTAACTCTTTGTGACCCTGTGGACTATACAGTTCATGGAATTCTCCAGGCCAAAATACTGGAGTGTGTAGTCTTTCCCTACTCCAGGGGATCTTCCCAATCCAGGGATCGAACCCAGGTCTCCCACATTGCAGGCGGATTCTTTCCCAGCTAAGCCACAAGGGAAGTCCAAGAATACTGGAGTGGGTAGCGTACCCCTTCTCCAGTGGATACTCCTGAATCAAGAATCAAATTAGGGTCTCCTGCATTGCAGGTGGATTCTTTACCAACTGAGCAGAAGGACATTTTTTCTGGTGTTAGCTTTAGAAGGTCTTGTAGGTCATCATAGAATCATTCAACTTCAGCTTCTTCAGCACTAGTGGTTGGGGCACATACTTTGATTATGGTAATATTGAATATTTTGCCTTTGTGAGTCATAATCTTTTGCTGGTAGAGAGTCCCACCTCAATGTTGATGGCTGCTGACTGACCAGGATGGTGGTTTCTGAAGGCTGGGCTGACTATGGCAATTTCATGTGTGTGCATTTAGCAGTTACTTAGAATGAGACAACAATGGAGGTTGCTGCAACAATTAATTCTTCCTCACAAGCACAATTTCTCCATAGCATGCAATGTTATTTGAGAGCATTTACCCAGAGTAGGACTTCTTTCAAAATTGGAGTCAATCCTCTCAAACCTTGCTACTGCTTTATCCACTAAGTTTATGTAATATCTTAATTGTCTTACTGTCATTTCAACAGTCTTCACAGCATCCTCACCAGGAGTAGAGACAACCTTAAGAAAACACTTTGCTCATCTTTAAGAAGCAACTCCTCATCCTTTCAAGTTTTATCAATCAGACTGTAGCAATTCAGGCACATCTTGAGGCTCCCTTCTAGTTCCAGTTCTCTCAGCATTTCTACCACATTTATTTACTCCACCAAAATCTTGAACCCCTCAAAGTCATCCCTGAGGGTTGGAATGAACTTCTTATAAACTTCGGTGAATGTTGGTATTGTGACCTCTTTCCATGAATCACAAATGTTCTTCATGGCATCCAGAACTGAGAATCCTTTATAAGGTTTTCAGTTGACTTTGCCCAGACCAATCAGAGGCAGCAATTGCCATATAAAACTTACTTCTTAAAGAACAAGACTTGAATCAAATAAATGGATGCTGTGTCAAGAGGCATGAAAACAACATTAATTTCATCTCTGTCTGAGCTCTTGGGTAATAACTGCATTGTCAATGAACAGTAGTAATATTTTGAAAGGCCTTTGTTTCGAGAAGTAGGTCTCAATCATAGGCTTAAAATAGTCAATAAATCATGTTGTAAACAGATATGCTTTCATCCAAGCTTTGTTGTTCCATTTATGGATCACAGCAGAGTAGATTCTTAAGGGCCCTAGGATTTTTGGAATGGTACATGAGCATTGGCTTCCACTTAAAATCATGAGATGCATTTAATCCCTAACTGTAAAATCAGCCTGTCCTGTGAAACTTTAAAGCCAGTCAATGACTTCTCCTCTCTAGCTATTGAAGTCCTAAATAGCATCTTCTTCCAACAGAAGGTCGTTTCATCACCATTGAAAAACCACTGTTTAGTTACCGTCAGTGATCACCTTAGCTAGATCCTTTGGAAAATTTACTGTAGCTTCCACATGAGTACTGCTGCCTCACCTC
Organism: Madoqua kirkii; assembly: GCA_006408675.1. Lineage (NCBI taxonomy): Eukaryota > Metazoa > Chordata > Mammalia > Artiodactyla > Bovidae > Madoqua > Madoqua kirkii. Next base: position 12,366 of record SJYC01077955.1, on the reverse strand, counting down.
ACACATGTCTTCTTTACTGAAACCTCAAGAACCAAGCTCTGTTAGATTCAAACTTTTCGTCTACAGTGTCCTCACCTTTCTCCATCCTCATAAAACTGAAGAGAGTTAGAGCCCTGCTCACCATTAGGCTTTGGCTGAATTTAATTTTGTAGTTAATTAGATCTTTCATCCAGACCACTGAAACCTTTTCCCTATCAGCAGTAAGGCTGTTGGCTGTTGTGCTTTCTTATCATTCGTGTGCTCACTAGAGCGGCATTTTTAATTTCCTCAAGAACTTTTCCTGTGCCTTTCACAACTTAAGCTAACTCTGGCACAAGAGGCCCAGCTTCCGGCCCATCTCAACTTTGAACATGCCTTCCTCACTAAGCTCAACCTTATTTCTAGTGTTTTCTTTAAAGTGAGAGACATGTGACTTTTCCTCTCATGTGAACACTTAAAGACCACAGTAGGGCCTATTAACTGGTGTAATTTCAAGAGTGTTGTGTCTTAGGGACTAAAGAGACCTGATGAGAAGGACAGAGGTGGGGAGCAGACAGCAGTTAGAGTCTTCAGAACACACACAATACTAGTCCTATATGGGTGCAGTTTGTGGAGCCTCCACACAATTATAGTAGTCTCTTTATCTATAACATGGGAGAAATGGTTCCCACACCTCACAGAGGCAATGAGAGGATGAACTGAAGATATGTATGTCAATAATTATGCACGGTACCTAGGAGGTCATAAGTATAAAAACTTATCATTTGTTATTATTAGTTATGAAACTGATGCTTTCTCCCAAATTCCTGAGATTTATTTGGCTCTATGCAGATTTCTAAGAAACTCAAGTAGGCAAATTTGATGAACATCTTTTCTATAAAGACTGTGTATTTGTCATACTCAACAATGAGTTTTAATGGAGATTTAAAAGTACTGCTATTTCTGATCCATCAAATTATATGTATGTATATGCGACTTCACTTTCACTTTTCACTTTCATTGGAGAAGGAAATGGCAACCCACTCCAGTGTTCTTGCCTGGAGAATCCCAGGGATGGGGGATCCTGGTGCACTGCCATGTGTGGGGTTGCACAGAGTTGGACACAACTAAAGCGACTTAGCAGCAGCAGCATATGCATACATGTGTGTGTGTGTGTGTGTGTGTGTGTGTATAAAACTCTGACTTATCTGCTTCCAAATTCAAAGCTTTCTCCATTATTCTGGATCTAGAAACATGTTCTAAAAGCACTAAGGGTAGTTCATTACTGTTTCCATCATCATCCATAAATATAAATACACACACACAGAGTTACTAAGACATCAGTGAAGTTCTAAATCCTTACATTATTTTGCTGTTGGTTTTCTAAAACCTAGGCTAAGAAAGAGTTAGACATCACCAACAAGCACAGAAGAATGAAGAAACAATAAGAATTAAGTAAATGAGCTGCTTTAAATTAGAACTGTCTCTCAGGCTGTGTGTGTGTGCTGCCACTAAGTCATGTCCAGTTCTTTGCAACCCTATGGAGTGTAGCCCGCCAGACTCCTTTGTCCGTAGGATTTTCCAGACAAGAATACTGGAGAGGGTTACCATTTCCTTCTCCAGTGATCTTCCCAACCCAGGGATCAAACCTGTGTCTCCCATATTGCTTGCACTGGCAGGCGGATTCCTTACCACTGAGCCACCTGGGAAGCCTGTCTCTTAGGCTGAACCCTAATTTTAATACAAGGACTTCCCTGATGGTACGCTGGATAACGGTCTGTCTGCCAATGCAGGGAACACAAGTTCAATTCTGGTCCAGGGAGATTTCACATGTGCTGGAACAACTAAGCCCATGCACCACAACTACTGAAGTCCATACACCTAGAGCCTGTGCTCTGCAACAAGAGAAGCCATTGCAAGAAGCCACCACACCACAAGCAGAGAGTATCCCCTGCACCCCTCAACAGGAGAAAGCCTGTGCAGCAACAAAGACACAGTGCAGCCCAAAATTAAATAAACACATGTGCACAAAATCTGCTAAAATAATTCTCCCTTTCCAAGGAAATGGAAAAGCATGCCACCAGATACAAAGGCACAGATTAATGAACTGGGTCTATTTCTCAAGCCAGGAAACCAAGAGTATGGTTTGTGCCTGTTGCACCCTCCAGTGAGATACCTGCTCCCTCACTGACGTTCGTCACAACATTCCTTTTGAGTGACTTTTTCCACTCTATTTTTATTCCTAGACCACTGACTCTGCTTCTTCATCTCTCAAAATTTCATTATTGAGAGTTCATTATTTATTCAGACAAGTTTATACAGAAAATCTCCTAGAGTTTCAGAACAGAGAAAGATGTCTGTGGTTAAAACAGACAAGGCTTGCTGGAGAAGGCAAAAAAACTGAGCTTATATTTGAAACCAGGAAAGGACCCAGATGTCTAGAAAGGAGAGGATGAAAACATATGCTGTGGGAAAAGGTCATGAATAGCAGGCTACAGCCACAGTGGGGATGCCCATCCCATCTCAGGCTCTCCTCGGTGCTACGCAGCCTCTCCCAAATGCCGCCCCAAACCTTTACCCTCCCCACATACCTTCTTAGCCTTGCCATGCATGGTCTGTGAGATCTTGGCTCCCGGATCAAGGACTCAAACCCGGGGCCCTTGGCAGTGGAAGCACAGAGTTTTAACCACTGGACCACCAAGGACTCCCTCCCCCACATGCCTTCAGTACAGCAGAGTCTCTGCCTGTCTTTCAGGCTTCTGCATAAACTCACACTCTGAAGTAAACCCTCTCTTTTACCTACGTGGTTAGGACCCTACGTGGTTAGGACCCTACGTGGTTAGGACCCTAGATATCTTTTACCACAGCATTATGTTCTCTACTGCCATGATTGAGGGGGTATGTCTCCTCAAGCTGTGAGCAACAAGAGGGAAATTCTGTCTCCTTCTCCCAGTATTCTTGTTGGACCTCAAGTGATCACTCAACTAATATTTATTAAAGGATAAATGAACAAACTTGAGGATTCATATGGAGTATAGGGGAAAACTGATTAAACCACAGATGAGGTTGTACATTAGTAACAGTTAAGGAGAAGTAGAACCTAATTATAGAACCTGGAATGACAAGCTGGAAAATATCTCAGCAATTACTAATTTAAATACTGAATCTTCAAAGTTCACATTAAATATTTGCCAGATGCCAGTGATGCTGTGCTAAGTGATTTTTATACATCATCTTGTTTAGTCTTCATAATAAGAGAGGGATTGCTATTGCCATTTTAGAAATAAAGGGTGAGTGTTTAAAATCAGTTTAAAAATCACTGACAACTCAAACTGAGGCAGATGGGCCCCCATATACTCTACAAGAGAATACTGACTTCCAGAAAGACAAAGAAATGTTTCCCAGTCGTCCAGCTTCACATGTTGAGCTGGCCCTAGAATCCTGACCCTCTAACTCATACCAAATTCTCTTTCCACATCATTCTGCCATTCTACAGAAGAACCCACAGCACATGCAGAGAAAGGGGACACAGTGGAAGGGACACTTCGTATTCGTTCGCTAGGGCTACTGGAATAAAACACCACAACCTACATGGCTTGAACAACAGAAATGTCCTGACAGTTTTAGAGGCCAGAAGACTGAAATCCACAGGCCCAGCAGGTGTGGGCTTTACGGCTTTGCTGTATCTTAGCTGCAGTGCGTGAGTCTCCAGCTGTCGCTCTGGCTTTTCTTGTGATGCAGGGGCTCTAGCCGCAAGGGATCAGTTCTTGCAATACACAGATTTACTTGCCCCACAGCACGTGGGGTCTGAGCTCGCTAACCAGGGATTGAACCCATGACCCCTGCAAGGAAGGTGAATTCTTAGCCACTGCACCACTAGGGAAGTCCCAGGTTTGGCTTCTTCTGATGCCTTTCTTCTTAGTTTGAAGATGCTATCTTCTCCCTGAATCCACACATGGTCTTTCCTCTGTACCCATGTTCCCCTGGTGTTTCTTTGAGCGTCCAAATCTTTGTGACTCTATGAACGATAGTCCACCAGGCTCCTTTGTCCATGGAATTCTCCAGGCAAGAATACCAGAATGGGTTGCCATATCCTTTCCAGGGGATCTTCCTGATGTAGGGATCAAATCCAGGTCTCTTGCATTGCATGCAGATTCTTTACCATCTCAGCCACCAGGGAAGCCCCTTCTCATAATAACACCAGTCAGTTTGATGAGGGCCCATCCTGAGGGCCTCGTTTAACTCTGTCATCTCTTTAAAGACCTAATTTCCAAAAGCAGTCACATTCTCAGGGCCTGGGTGGGGGTGGGGGTGGTTAGGACTTTAACATATGAATGGGAAGGGGCACAAATTAGTCTAGTAATATAAATGCAACCGATAAACAAATAAGCATACAATTGTTAATGGAAAAGGGTGGCATTTGAGAAGGGAGGAGTAACCAGCAGAGAGGTCCAGATGTCATAAAATGGGCACTTCAGCTAGGACCAAGAGGAGATAAAGATGAGAGAGCACAGCATTGTTTAGATAGACCAGCCTCCCTCATCTGGTTATTTTGAAAGCACACCCTTTACGTGCATATGTGCACACGCGCGCGCGCGCACACATACACACACACACACACACACACAGTGTACTTAAGTGAGACACAATGCATAATGTAGTTTATTTTACCCCTCCATGATTGGGAAGTACACAACTATTTTAAGGACCAGAAAACTGGCTAGCCCAGTTTCACATGCTGCATTACAAAAAAGCAATAATGTGTCCTCACAGTCTGCTGTTATTTTTCCATTGTTTCACCACTTTGGTGGCAAAAAATAAGGAACCACTCAGGCTCTATTTTAAGATCACAAAAAAGAAGCAGTCATAATCACCACCTAGGCAGACCTTGTGCACATTTGTAAGCTGAGGTCTAAAGATATAAACAAACCTAGAGTTCACCCAGTTTCAGAAACAGCTGAACTCATCTTGCACTCTCAAGCTGGGGCCCTTTCTTTACACCCTTTCAGCATCCCTTCCTCTCCTCTCCCTCCACTCCCCTGAAACACTCAGGCTAAAAAGATAACAGAGCCAAAATTAGAAGAGCATTTGTATACAACTTAGCTTGACCACTATTTTAAGTTGCTAAGCTATTTTTCGGTGGTGTGAAGCAGGCTTAAGATATGAATCTGAAGGAAAGGAATAACTGAGTTTCTCTCTGTGATTGGTTAAATAAAGCTGGAAAAGAACCATTTTCACCTTTGATACTTTTTTAGATCTGAATCATAGTTATTAGACACGGACTTACAAATCCTACATGGATGGGTTTTTAAAAATTCCTCTTCTCACAATGGACCTAGAGTCTATCATACAGAGTGAGGTAAGTCAGAACGAGAAAAACATCATATATTAATATATATATATATGGAATCTAGAAATATTGTACAGATCAATCTATTTGCAGGTGAGGAATAGAGACTCAGATGTAGACAACGGATGTGTGGACACAGAGAGGGAAGCGGAGGATGGGATGAATTGAGGGTAGCACTGACATTTATATCCACTACCGTGGGTAAAACCGGCAGTGAATGGGAACCTGCTGTGTAGCACAGAGAGCTCAGCTCGGTACTCTGTAATGCTCTGAAGTCGTGGGATGAGGGGAGGTGGAGGGTGAGAAGGAAGCTTAAGAGGGAAGAAACACCTGTGTTCATATAGCTGATTCACTTTGATGTACAACAGAAGCTAGTCTCATATTGTAAAGCAATTATATTCCAAAAATAAAATATAAAAAAAAAAGTTTTTAAACATTTTCTTCCCCACACAGACCACTATGGAATAATGTCTCACTGACACTGAAGAAACTATATTATGCTCATTTTCAGAAAATGTTCCACCTTTTATTTAAAAGAAACCGATCATGGAGAGGAATCAGTATTAACACTTCTTAACTATACCTAACAACGTGGCATGAAATGCCAGGAAAAGGAATGGGTTTTGAAAAGTGCATTTATTTCTACAATTTTCTCTCTCCAGACCAGACGGTTTACAAATATGTCCCCCTAGAGTGTATCTTGTGTTTTGTTGAGGGCTCCACTCCCTCTTTAATTGCTGCCTCCTTTTATGACGTACTCAAGATTGCCAAAGAAACTGATCATGGAGAGGAATCAGTATTAACACTTCTTAACTATACCTAACAACGTGGCATGAAATGCCAGGAAAAGGAATGGGTTTTGAAAAGTGCATTTATTTCTACAATTTTCTCTCTCCAGACCAGACGGTTTACAAATATGTCCCCCTAGAGTGTATCTTGTGTTTTGTTGAGGGCTCCACTCCCTCTTTAATTGCTGCCTCCTTTTATGACGTACTCAAGATTGCCACAGCAGGGAAAGCCATATCTTTTTCTAAAGAAAACAGTGCAGGGAAACCCCCAGGAAAACCGTCATGCTGGCTCCAGTGTTTCATGAAAGCCATTTTATTACTGGATGAGTTATAACATTCTGGAGAAGTTTTACTTTTCAACTCGCACTGTAACTATTTAAAGCAGCCACTGAGGTTGATCTCATAATTAAAAGTGGGATGTTGACTATGGTCCTGAAGTGGAAAAAAGTGAGAGAAAAAATAGCAGGAGTTGTGGAAGATCAGAGGCTCAGTACACTCACCAGCCTCATGGGTTACTGGGAAGCTAAGCCACGAAGCATGACATGAGCGTCCTACAGATCCTGGATTGTGCAACGTTTAATATGGGTTCAAGTTCATCATTCTGTTTTCAGGTTGTAAGAAGTTTTAGAAGGGGCTTCAGGACACTGTGAATGACAATTCGCTTTTTAAATAATCCAGAAATTTAGTCTTTTGCAGCATTAAGAACTCTGTTTATAGGAAGTGTGTCTCTGAAGAGGAATTCTCAGGAGCCCTTAATATGTTTTGTGACTTGGATCTCTTTGGCAGTCTGGTGAGGCCTACAGACCCCATGATATGGTCTGACACTGAAAAATTCTTAAAATGGAAACACTGGGTTACAAACGAAACCAATTATATCAAAATACATGGACTCTCTGCAGTGTAGTAGACCTCTTAAATGGTATTTATGTATGCTTTGAAGGCTTGCATTTTCTCTCGCTACCTCTGTGGAATACACCCAGATAATTCTAAACTTCAATGTAAAATTTTTGAAGACAGAAGAATTTATAGAACTGTAAGGGGTAAAACAATAGAAAACTAAATTGCTTTTGTTCTCCCTCTGCTAGTACTGTAACAAACATGTAAACCCAACCTGAATATTTAGGGGTTACATATAATAAGCACATGGAGAAAGAAATGGCAACCCCCTCCAGTATTCTTTCTTGAAAAAGCCCATGGACAGAGGAGACTGGAGGGCTGTTGTCCATGGGGTCACAAAGAGTCAGACATGACTGAGCGACTAACACACACACACACACACACACACACACACACACACATAATAAGCACAGGTTAAAATGAACTAGAAATACTCATTTGCTCCAAATTATGAAATTTACATTTCCTCAAACTTTGATCAACAGCAGAGAACAGAGACAAGAACATTAATAAAACCTATAAGAATGTTTCAGTTGAGCTTCCACCCATGAAATATTACACCTCAATGGGCTTGCGAAAATGCAAAATTACCAAAAGCAAAGTTACACTCTTCCCTTCACTGTGGACAGGAAGGCATTTGATAACTATAGCACAGCCTAAGGAAATTTGGGCAGCACCAGGAATAAAGTCCAGGATGACTTTCCAACACACGTTAGACATGTGTCATTGAAACAGGGAGGGAAGGAGGACAAAGAGGCATCTCCTGAGTGCCAGGCCGTGCATCTGAGAAACATCCGAGCCAGAAGCACACTCAAGTTCATCTGATCACAAAGAGCTTCCTCTCCATACCTCCCTGCCCAGCCTGTCACACACAGATTCACTGCTTCTGTTCATGGAAGCACCTGGCCATCAACAGTATAAAACCAGAGCGCTTCAATAAAAGTATTTATGAAAAATGGCTATTCAATAAAAAATGTATTAAAATAAGTTTTTTTAACTTTGAGGAAATATAAGAGTCAATATTTCTTTTTTATAATAATCTTTATACAACTTTTAATTTCATATTGGGGTATAGCTGATGAACAACGTTGTGACAGTTCATGGTGAACAGCAGAGGGACTCAGCCATATATATACATGATGTGCTGTCCAGGGGATCCTTGTTGGTTATCCATTCTCAATATGGCAGTGCGTACATGAAAAGACCCTTCTTTTCAATGGTGGATTACAATTACTAAATGTTTCAGCTCTCTTTACATTGCACAGTTGTAATGGTTCCAAGTCTATAACCACTGTCTTCTAGGGAGCACTGAGGTGGCCTTAGGAGCCTGCAGGAGTTGAGGAGTAAGATATAAACCATATACAAGAACCCAGCCAGACATCCAAGAAAGGTAGGCAAGCAACAGTTAAACTTTTAGAACTTAACAATCTATCAACTAGGAAGGAAAAGGAGCCCAGCAGGACGGCTCCTGGGAATAGCTAAAGCCACTGAGGGCCTCTGAAGTATAGAAGCAGGTCTACCAGTTGGCTAAGCACAGAGTCCAAGAGTTTAAAAGAACAAAGACTCAATCCTTGCCAATCAGATGCTGGAAATCAAGCTAATTTGTGACTACTCCCTACTAGTTAATAATTACTCTAGAAAAAAGGATGTGTATTCTACAAGCTCATGAATTTCTATGTATTTTTGTTTTAGGTGTTTTGTTTTGTTTGCTTTGTGTATTTGGTGGTTTATTTTAAGGATTTCTAGATTTTCTTTCACTCTTTAAAGATTTCACTCTTTCTAGATTTCTTTCACTCCCGCTGAAACAAAACAAAACAAAGCTATCCAGAAAAACTTACGCCGTTCTGGCTTCTCTAGGTTTGCTCCTAGCATTTAAACATAGCTGGAGAAAAACCACCTAACCTGGCAAACTGGTTTTTAATCTTAGGTTCACTTGCTCAAATCTCAGAGAGGCTCTCACAGCTTCATAGCATCTTTCTAAATTGTTCTGGTACCCTTGTATGCCAACACTAGAAAGGCTTTCTTCTCCCCTTCAAGTCTCTCACCTGACCCCACCCTCACTCTTGGCTGTGACCTCATTTCCCTTCACTGAAAAAACAGAAGGCAGCGGACAGAAGTTCCCCATCTTCCCCCCAGCGACTCTGCAGACTCCTCTGCCCAGGCCCTCGGGTTCTCCTTCTCCTTGTCATGAAGGAGGCAGAGTTCCTCCTCCTGTTGCGACCCATGGGCGGCTTCTGGACACAAAATCCCTCCGTCTTCCTCGGGTGCTTCCCTCTAACAGCCATGCCTTTCTTTTCTAAGTTATCAAACTTTACTTTCCACCAGATCATCTGATTGGCAGACTTTGTCAGTCTCCTCGTGACTTCACATTCCTTTTCCCTCATGTTTCCATTTTCTAAAAAATAGTAGGAATACACCACTGCTTTAACGACTAGAAAAACAATTATGGTTACTATTAAAATATCAGTAAATTACCAAATAAAGCTGGAAAAAAAATCCCTTCCAACCTGTTTTCTGGTGTTGAAGACTGCCTTCTCCCTGGGTGTTTTCCACCCTCTTCTCCCATCAGTGAACATGTCTGGGGTCTCTCAAAAGACAAACTCCCACTTCTACACTCCCACATCAGTACCAAAGATGCCCAAAATTAAAAGACGCTTACTCCTTGGAAGGAAAGTTATGACCAACCTAGGGAGCATATTCAAAAGCAGAGACAGTACTTTGCCAACAAAGGTCCATCTAGTCAAGGCTATGGTTTTTCCAGTGGTCATGTATGGATGTGAGAGTTGGATGTGAAGAAAGTTGAGTGCTGAAGAATGATGCTTTTGAACTGTGGTGTTAGAGAAGACTCTTGAGAGTCCCTTGGACTGCAATGAGATTCAACCAATCCATTCTGAAGGAGATCAGCCCTGGGATTTCCTTGGAAGGAATGATGCTAAAGCTGAAACTCCAGTACTTTGGCCACCTCATGCGAAAAGTTGACTCATTGGAAAAGACCCTGATGCTGGGAGGGATTAGGGGTTGGAGGAGAAGGGGACGACAGAGGATGAGATGGCTGGATGGCATCACTGACTTGATGGACATGAGTCTGAGTGAACTCCAGGAGTTGGTGATGGACAGGGAGGCCTGGTGTGCTGCGATTCATGGGTTCGCAAAGAGTCAGACACAACTGAGCGACTGAACTGAACTGAAGTGGACTCCTCAAGGTTCTGCCAAGAGTATGTCTCCATTTTTATGTTGTGTTTCCTGAACACATTTCTTGAAAGGGCCATTTGCTCCCAGTGTATCTATTCATGTCTTCAGAGTCCTCACCTCCCATCCCCTCCGCCATGTTATCGAATCCCCACCCCTCCACTGGAACTGCTCTTATTAACACCACTAATGACTTCCAAGTTTTCAAATGTGGTTGTCAACTTCCCTGTTTCTCTGGAACCATTTTGCTTTTTTGGTTCCATGACATCATCCTAACTACTGGTTTTCCATCAGATTTCTTGGTTGTTCCTTTGCAGGCTTATTTGCAAATGCTGTTCTCTGTCTGAAGCTCCCATCTGAGCTTCACCACCCTCAATCCCTTCCCCTTTCACGCCTGGCTTCTCAACCTTCACATCCCAGTTTAAATTTTACCTCCCCAGGAAACCTTTCCTTCACCTCCCCAGGTTAGCCTGTACTAATAAAGTCCATTTGCTCCTCTTATTATTTGTTTATTATTTGCTTAATTATTATCTCTCTCCTCCAAGAAGGAATTAACTCTTTATTCAGGTATGTCATAAACGTAGCACACTGCCTAGCATGTAGTTAGTATTAATTAAAACATACTGAGTTCGTAAAGGAAAAAATGTGCATAGCCCAGAGATCAAACATTCCTGGATAATACTAGCATCTGCCTTTTTATTTCCTTGACCCAGCAGGTAAAATTCTTAAGTGGAAAAGTGAGTACAGACTACCTAATATGCTTTCTCTAATACCTCTTCTTCTTTGAGAATTAAAAAAAGGTATATGTTTCCACCTCTTTTCTTAGGCATGTTACATATATTAATGAATGTGTGTGTGTGCTAAGTCACTTCAGTCCTGTCCGACTCTTTGCCACCCCATGGGCTATAGCCCACCAGGCTCCAGCTCTTCCCTGGAATTCTCCAGGGAAGAATACTGGAGTGGGTTGCCATACCTTCCTCCAGGGGATTTTCCCAACCCTGGGATCAAATCATACTCATGAACAGTATCTAGAAATTCTTTTCTTTACAGAAAAATTATAATTTCTACAAGAATACGTTTTTCATTATGACAATAGCTCATAAAGTATTAATCAACCAAGCCAATTTATCAATTTAACACATAATTTAAGCTGACGGTAAAATTTTCTGCAAACACTGAATGAGTCTCAAAAAACTGGTTCTTTTATTGCTTTTCACTGACAACAGAGAGGTCATTAGTGATAAAAATAAGAAAAAAATCTCATATAAACATTGTGAACTTTTATATATTTTAAATATAAACCCCTGATTGTCACTGCCTCAAAAAATAAGTACCACACATCTCAATACTTTGCAACTAAATATTTAATTAAGAAATTTTTTAAATGAGAATTTTTGCTGTGAGAAATCATCCTAAAATATGTTAAGAGCACACTCACTTATCAATGATATAATGATATTCTGAAGTTATATTTGAACATGAATTCCCACTGCACACTGAAAGCAATGCTTTTGAAAACTATTCCATGAACTACAGAAATACCCTAGCATTGTCTCTTTGAGATCTAAGTTCATACAACCTCAACCAGCTTTAAACTCGTCTGCCACTTCTTCATGACAGTTGCATGGAAAGGAAGTTGATACCTGTTTGAGGTAGATAATAACAGGGATTGATGCATACTAAGAAATCTTAATTACAAATGCAGGAATCTAGTATGTCCTCAAAACCATATGCATCTTTAAATACTTTCTCCCAGAAAAAAGATGGCGGCGGAATAGGACAGGGAGGATACTTTCTCCCTCACTACTTCATCAAAAGAACACTTCAACACGGAATAACCTCCACAAAACAACTTCTGAAGGCTGGCAGAGGACATCAGGCATCCAGCAAAGCAGATTATTGGCTTCAAAACCAGGTAGGAATAAATATAAGGGACGAGAAAAGAGACAAAGGAAGTAGGGAGGGAGCCTCGTCCCGGGAAGGGAATCCCATCCCGGGAAGAGACCCTTAAAAAGAGAGGTTGCCAAGCCCCAGGGAACTTTCTCACAGCGGAAGCTGTGCCGGGCCTGGGGAGCACGAATTGCAACTTAACAGAAAGGGGAAATTAATTAAAACCAACAGATCGCGAACCCAACAGTGAATCCCCCAGCGGAAAAGCAGCGCGGGCGCCTGCCCCCGAGGGCG
>SJYC01077954.1:0-15180 GCA_006408675.1 Madoqua kirkii | reverse complement strand
GGGCAGGGAAGGGAGGAGGGAGGGGGCTTTAACATGGGGAGATCGTCCACACCTGTGGCTGATTCATGTCAATGTATGGCAGAACCAATGCAGTGCTGTGAAATGGAATAAGCATTAAACAAAAAATAAAAAAATTTAAAAAATAAAAAAAAATAATAAATAAATAAATACTTTCTCCCAGCATGCTCTTCTAGAAATTATTACTTAATTGCTCCAAATTACTTTCCTTACTGGACAGATGGCACTAGTGGTAAAGAATCTGCCTACCAATGCAAGAGGCACAAGAGACGAGTTTGATCCCTGAGAAGAACCCCTGGAGAAGGAAATGGCAACTCCCTCCAGTATTCTTGCCTGGAAAATTCCATGGACAGAGGAGCCTGGAAGGCTACTGTCCATGCATGGGGTTGCAAAGAGTTGGACTCAACTGAGCACGTGTACACACATACACTTTTCTTACTACTCACATAATATTGCATCAACTACATATAAAAAGGCCACAAAATGGACCACCTTTTTGTTTCAAGAAATAAAAAATGAGAGCCTGGGGACGATTCTGGCATTCCAGTGTTTAAGACTCCAAGCTTCCATTGCTGGAGGCATCAGTTTGATCCCTAATTGGGGAATTAAGATCCAGCCAAGAAGAGGCTGAAGAAAACTTACAGACACCAGTTATCTCCCCGTAAACAATCCCAGGCAGACACTGTCTCTTCTACAATGACAGATGTAAGAATCTCGCAAGAATACATAAAGGGTCGAACATCTCAATTTACTGCTGAGGTACGGCACTCATCCTGTCGAAGCTGTGGACATAAAAGTATGGGGCAAATAGGAAGTGTGTCAGTTTACTGACCAAAATTCAGAAGCTACCTGCTGACCTAATGTGTCAAGTGGCACAGTTTCATCTAGCAGTCAAACATGACCTACTGTGTATTATTTATGATGCAGTTTCATATATGTGTGTAATAAGCCATTCTATAACTAAAGTTGGTCCTACTCCAGAAAAAAAAAAAAAATCTAGTTTAGGTAAGCTACTGAGTTGGTTGGAAAGGTAAAATAATGATGAGGTTTTCATACAAATGATAAATCCAAAGTCAAAGTGACTATTTCGATACAAATGCTTTAAGCTAACCACCAATATTAATGAGGCCAAAAGAACCATAGCCTCTGCAGGCTGTACTCAGAATATTCTAAAAGAATGCTCTATTACCAAATAAAAGTAAAACCTTCAGTAGAGTTAATGTTTTTTGTACAACTCATAATATGTCTATTTTGTATTTTGGGGTTAAACTTCATATACCTTATTTTCTTAAAGTAGCATATATCTCTATACAATGCTAAATAGTTACAAAGTAAGAAATTCTAAATTATATAATACTTCTTGAGACTCCCCTGGCAGTCCAGTGGTTAAGACTCTCTGCTTCCAGTGAAAGGGGCACAAGTTTAATCTCTAGTTAGGAAAATAAGATTCCACATGCCCTGCAGTACCTCAGGCAAAATAAATTAATTAATTAAATGGGAAAAAAAGAAAAAAATTATTTTCATTAAAAAGGAGCTAATTCAACAAATAAATATATCATATACTACTTTTTCAATCATTCTTAAATGTTTATGCAACTTCCTCTATTATGTCAATCAATAACCCCATTATAAGAACAGAATAGTTAATAGGGGAACTGTTGGGATGTGTACTTTCTAGTTCTTCCCCGATAATTTTTCTGATGTTAACACAAGCAGGAAGAGGTTGACAGTCTTAAATAACATGCATCAAAACTAGAAATATAAACCAATCAATTAGTCAATTGAAGTATAGAAAATACATCAAAATGAAAATCATAAGACTTGGATACTAAATCAGCTAGAGCAAGTCCCCAACATCTGAACTAGTTCTATTCCAAGAGCGTATCCTAAGTCCAACAGAGTTAGCCTAGGTACCCAATTAACACAAGCAACTGTATAGTACTGTACTGTAACGAGTTTATATTAATAATATTTGTCACATAAATAATATATACATTAAAACACAACACAAAAAATAAAAAGATTTTAAATCTTACAGTACAGTACTTTGACATGTACAGTAGTATGCTATAACAGCTGGCACACAGGGGCTAAGACATATGTTCGCATCTTTGAAAGTTTACAACTTGAAGGTTTGTATATAAGGGACTTATGGTATTTAACTGTCCAACCACGCCTCTTTCACATGTGTAAAATGTGAATATCTGCTCACTTACGTGGTTATTATGCGAACAAAGTTCTTAAGCAATCTCTTTATAAACCACAAAATACTATGCAAACAGAAGGTATTATTGTCCCTCTGATATTTTGTTTCAAACTAGGTAATCAGAAAACAGACTGTAAATTAAATAAAATGAAAAACAAAGCTCAGTGTTACAAAAATGAGTTTTGCATATTATGGAAGACTGAAATCACACATATTATGGATATTTGTTTTCTAACTCAAAACAGACTATTGTCTAAAATGCATAAACTTCCCTGCAGACTTCAGAAGTCAAGCAAATGAGAAAGATTAAGGAAAAGGGCACAGTTGATTTACAAGTGCACTCTCCTCCCTATAAAAAGGAAAGCAAGGGAAATGAGTGCAACATGGTCCCAGTCCTTCATCTTTGACTCAGTGATTATTAAACTCTGACAGGGACCACTTACAGACGATTGGTGAGTTTCACTAAAGCTATTTCAAATCATTCAATAAGCCATCACACTGGTGATGCAGCTTCGTAAATCGGCTTATGGAGGGCACTGAATTATTTAACCTTATTTTATATTTGTGTGATGGAGAAATAAATTATATTTTCAAAGAATGTTCTAAGGGTGGACCAGGAATCAAAGAGAATCTAAAAAAAAGTGAGAATCACACACTGGCAAGGGTAGCAAAATTTGGGTGCATCTCTTTTTCTCAGGTGGATGGCGGCATCAAAAGACAGCAACAAAATCAGCTCTGTTGTACTGGTTTCTTTGGAAAGAATTTCAGAACCAGCTCTTTGGTTTTCCCAACTGTCACTGCCCTAGTGGCCAAGGAGCAGAGATGAATAGCTAAAGCTTAAATTCATTGTCTCTAAGTTAGTTCTTGACAAAGATGGACAGCATTTTTCTTACAAAGCCTTTAGCAAGAATTATCTGTAACCCTAAGTCCTGTCCCCATCTTCTCTGCATTAAGCAAGTCTGGACGTTCCTAAAGCTGTGGGAGATTCTGCAAAAGTTTGGCCCTCTTCTCGGAAACCTCTTCTACTTCCCTGATTTTGTAGAAAATGACAGTCTATGAGAATAAAAATAACTTGCTTTCATTTTTCTATGCATCTCACCCACCTTTTAAGAAAAGTTATCAGGAAACAATATGAACAAATCCTCGAAACTCGGGAAAAGCAATGTTTACAGAATTTCTATTTCTATTTCAAAATTTGGCCTTTAATGTTAAGACTCCTAACACTCTTCAAAATTATTGAGGACCTGTAAGGGCCTTTGACTATATAAGTTATATCCACTGATATTTACCATGTTAGAAATTAAAACTGAAAAAAAGATTTTAAAATCACATTAAAAGAGGCAATTCATAAACAGAGACAGAAGAGGCTGTCATGAAACCTGTTCAACCTTATTTTGAAAGAAATGCAAATTTAAACAAGATAACCATTTTCATATAACAATTGTCGCAGTTTTTTGATTTGCCGTTATTTGTTCTGTTTGAATATTAACATCATGTTGGCTTAGGGAAATTATACTCTTATTCTATTTATACGTGGATATAATATTTATCAATAGAAAAATGGCAAAAATAATAACTAGCACTGCACAATATTTTGCTGAATATTTTTTAAATCCTCTAGATAATAAATATTATTGTTAACCTTTTACAGATGACAAAAGAACATTGTGATTAAGCATTTGACTTAATCTCACCTGTACTTAGGAGAACTTTTAATAGAACTTGAAAAATACATTTTAAGAATCTATCCAGGACTTCCCTGGTGGCACAGGAGATAAGAGTCCGCCTACCAACGCAGGGGAGACTGGTTTGATCCCTGTCCAGGAGATCCCACATGCCACGGGGCAACTAACCCGGGGCGCCATGACTGCTGAGGCCCCACTGCAGCCACTGCTGAGGCCTCATGCTCCGGAGCCTGTGCTCCACAAGAGAAGCCACGCCAGTGAGAAGCCCAAACACTGCAACGAAGGGTAGCCCCTGCTCGCTGCAACTAGAGAAAGCTGGCGCACGGCAATGAAGACCCAGCACAACCAAAAATAAATAAATAAAGTTGTAAAGATCCACCCAAATGTAACAAACAAACATTTGTATTAAGAGGTCCTAAGTGAAACACTATTAATAACAGCAGAAATTTTTCATCCATGTAAAGATCTAGCAATTTATAATCAGCCAATACAGAATTTCCACCGACAAAAAATGAGATCGTATAACCATACTCTCTGGCTCATGGCTAGATTGCCATTGCTTGCATAGGGCCTGACTCATAGGAGGGCTCGGTAATATTTGTTTACTATATGAATGAATATTAAAGAAAAACTAAAGACTATAAAAATGTCTTGAGAGAAAATTTCATGATTGAGGAGAAGCATTTACAAAACAGCAAGAACAGTGCATTAAATTAATTAAACATGGAGGTCATTAGACTAAGGTGACCCTAATGCCACCACCACCTGCATCAGCAAACCAAAATTTAAGCCAGTAAATGCCTCAGAGTTACAAAATCGAAAACTAAGGACAGTCATTCAGAAACAGCCAACTAAGCTTTAAGCTGAGCCAATCAATAAATTCCGTACTCTGCTTCTGCTTTCCCTCTAGAAACTCTCTCCCCTATATAGTGTCAGGGAAGCACTCCTCACCGCTTCTGGTTGGGCACTGCCTCATGCCAATCACTTTTTCCTCAAATAAACTCAAATATTTTTAATATGCCTCAGTTTATCTTTTAAGAAGAGCAATCACAATTTTGTGAAATCTACATATGGATAAATGTATTATAGAAAAATGTCTAAAAATAGAAAGAGATGTATATATACTTGAATTCCTTGTCTCTATGCTGATGCATGCTAGTTACTCAATAAATATCTCTTTTTTCAATTTCATTTTATTTTACTTTACAATACTGTATTGGTTTTGCCATAATTTGACATGAATCAGCCACATGTGTACATGTGCTCCCAATCCTGAAACCGCCTCCCACCTCCCACCCCATATCATCTCTCTGGATCATCCCGTGTACCAGCCCCAAGCATCCTGTATCCTGTATTGAACATAGACTGGCGCTTCATTTCTTACATGATAGTATACATGTTTCAATGCCATTCTCCCTTTCCCTCTAAATGACATTTTAAAAGTAGTTACCCCTTAGGGGGACTATACGTACAGTTTTCTTCTTTGCAATTTCTATATTTGACAAGATTTAACCAATAAGCATGAATTATCTTTGTAATAAATAAGAATATGATAAAACATACTTATGCTGGGAAATGTCATTAGGAGTTTTGGAGCAAAGGTAGCAAATATAGACATCCTACAATCTAATAAAAAAAATAACATGTGTCTTACTTCCCTATTACGTTTTACTGATTGCATTTGGCAATAAGAAATATCAGATGTTACAGAAAAATGGCAAGCTTAAGACTGTACAGCTAATTACTATTGGGGTGGAGTCTAGAATGTAGGTCATTTGATTTCCAGGCAAGTAGTTTTTCCATTACACCAATTATTTAGAGTTCTGAAGCACTAACTGAATAAATGCAATATTCACTATAAGGCAGTTTTTTACTTATAAGGGAAATAATTTGCTAATTATTTTATACTGTCAGAAAACTCCAAAATTCTAAGAAATACTATGTTTTCAGATGACATGAATCATTTGGAGAATCTGAAATTCCTAAAGGTGTTTAAAAATTTGTGCATTTTAGAGGAGCGCATGTCATTATTCAGGGAAGGGGTCTATAGCTTTCATAAGATTTGTAAAGGGTCTGTGAAAATAAAAAAGAAGTTGAGAATGACTAAAGCTTAACTCTGCAAGCAAGAGGAAGAAAAAAACTAATGGTAAATAACAGGCATAAGAGAGGAAAAGGAACCACAGCTAATTCTGTCTTCCTCTTTTTTATTCCTGGAACATATTTTTTTAATATGCAAACAATTTAGTTTTTATGACTTTGCTTTCTAAGCAGACACTAGGAATGATACTGATAGGTTAAAAACACAGGCAAATTACCTCTGTGGGATGAGCTTTATCAGGTACTGTTAGCAAGAAGCTGATAAATGTAAAATGTAAAAAAAAAGAAAAAAGTAACATTGCAAGTCACTTTTGAGATATTTTTTCATTCATGTTTAATTGAGAAAAGGAAAATTATTAAATAGATTTCTTAGTTTCTTGTCCCATGAAATGTGCTTCTCCTATAGTAAGTTTGTGAAGCAGTTTTGAGCAAATGCAGATTAAACACTTCTCTGTGCATTTCACAATTATTGCTTAAATGAAAAGTTGACTCTTTCTTTGCACAATGAAAGAACCAAATACCTGTTGTTTAATCCCAATATTCAACTTGATCGGCAAGGTTTAGAAATATCTGGAATATAATTTTAAAACTCTTAAGCAATATTTGTTTCATTACTCTTCCCTGCAAACCTCTCTTAGGCCACAATTTCAAATTTGTGCAACAAACAGAAATAAAACAAAACAGAAATTCCTCTTGAATTCAAAAGGTTATACGTGCAAATATCATAGGTTGAAATTGACATACATCCAAATGGTCTGCCTCCAGTATGCTCCATCTCCCTTAGATGAATCAGTGCTTACGTCATCAACCAACCTGAAGACCATTTCTTGTTTTACTTTTTGAGATCATTTCTAAGACTAAAATGAGTACAATATAGGAGACTTAAATAAGTTAAACCACTATCATTTCAAATCCAAGTGGCCTTTTAATTTTTTTTAACAAATGCTTTCAATACGAAATTACTAAAATAGTTTCACACTCAAAACTTAACTTTCTTATTTGAGCAAATCTTTTCCACATGTAGTTTCAAGCTCTGCCCTCTTGGCATGTCCAATAACTTAGAAGGACGAATCAGAAGGCCAGTCATTGTACAATTAGTTTTTCAAAGTTGTCCGTCTTTTCGCATAACACTGCTACACATTAAATACCCAGGTACGCTTTGCATAAGTAACCAAAATGACTGTTTTTCAATTAAACCTTAAATGAGTCCATAAATTCCTACGCTAAAGATCCTCAGGGCTGTCAAAGAGCAGGTTGCTCCAGTGTGGGCACTGGCCACAACCTCACGTGGAGCTCTAGCTCGAGTTCCTCGCCGCGGTTCTGAACGTTAGCTTTCTTTCCGGGCTGTAAAAGAAGGAAACGCCTTATCTCGGACTCCACAGTGCATCTAGCCCCCGGAAAGCAAACTGGCATTTGTTAGAAGGAAATTAAGGTCCCCCGATCTGTGTCTCATTGCAAAAGGCAGAGGGCATGCAGACTCCCGAGAGAGCGATGACTCCTAGTCTTCCCTCCGTCCCTTCTTCCTTCCAAGCAAGGGAGAAACTTAAAGTTAGCGAGAGTGGGAGAGAGACCTGGAGCGAGCGGGGGTGGGGGTGGGGGGAGAGTAAATAGACTGCTTACAGTTCCCAGAGTCACAGCGAGATCCTTCGGGCTCCTTTGCGCCTCTAGTTTTCTGTCGGGATCCTTTCTTAGCCCGGGACCACAGAGAAGTTCAAGTCTTATCCTTGGTAGGAGGGACTAAAATGTGGGCTGGTTTCCTTTCGTCTTTGCAGATGCGTTAAGGTGGAATTAAAAAGGAAGGGAGGGAAAGCGCTGTTCTTGGAGGAGCTAACAACTTAAATGTAAATGTTTACTGTTTAGAACTAGGAGGCTGAAGTCAGCCAACATGCACAAGTGAAATGTAAGTTAACCAGTTCTGAATTTCATGGATGCTGTGTATGCGTGTGTGTGTGTGTTTGAAAATACTTCTTGTCCTTAAGTAGCTACTGCTTCCTCTTTTTTTCTCTAAATAAGAATTCAATTGAAAAGATGAATAATCCAGAGCGTTTATTTTTCCTCTTTACAAAAGCAAAGTTTATAATGAACCTAAAATATAGGCTACACATTTTGGAGATGAACTATTAGACCCCTTAAAAAATGAAATCCATTTAAGTATTTTCTCCCCAAACACCAAAGGCCAGTTAATAACCACGTGTTTGTAACTTTAAGATTAAAGACATACCAAAGAATGTAATACATGTGTTGAGATTTAGGGGGGAAAAATCAAATCAGGTTAAATCAAAAATATGCAAAGTAAATTCAAATACCTGATGTCACTGTAACAAAGAAGGTATATAGATTAAATTTATCCAAACTCCGTAGGAATCAATTAGTGTCTTTAAAGACTGACCTATTCATTTAGTATATTTTGCTTTTCAAACACAGGATCTTCTAATTTGGTCTTTTTTAAATTTATTTTTAATTGGAGGATAATTGCTTTACAATGTTGTGTTGGTTTCTGCTGTACAACAGCGTGAATCAGCCGTAAGTATACATATGTCCCTTCCCTCTTGAAACTTGCTCCCACCTGCTACTGAATCCCACCCCTGGCGGTTGTCACAGAATACCACATTGCACTCCCTCTGTTATACAACAATTTGCCATTAGCTATCTATTTTACATATGGTAGTATATATGTTTCAGTGCTATTCTCTCAGTTCATCACACCTTGTCCTTTCCCACTGTGTCCATAAGCTTGTTCTCTATATCTGTGTCTCTACTGCTTCCCTGCAGACAGGTTCATCAGTACCATATCTCTAGATTCCATATAGGCGTTAGTATATGAATTCTGTTTTTCGCTCTTTCTTACTTCACTCTGTATAACAAGCTCTAGGTTTATCTTTCATATTGAGCACACTCTTTTAAAACATTTTCAAAGAATATAACTTCTGTAAATGCCATCATTAAATATTCTGGAAAATTATTTGCTTTCTGTAGCCCAAGATCCAACTTATTTTTGTCTTGATTTTCTCCCATAAATTCAAACTGCTGTATCATCAATCTCTCCTTCCTAAAAAATAGGTCTGTGGTGTCTCAAAAAGTCAAGATTTTTTTCTTTCCAAAGCAGATTCTGAATTTCTGAAGGTTAAGTATGCTAAGTAGAGGAACAGAGAGCACACTACTTTTTTTTTTTTTTACCTTTTTCCCAAGGTAAAAAAAAAAAAAGAGTATGTTTTGCATGGCACACATGCTAAGACTCTTGTGAAGAAAGACTCCTTTGAAAAACAGCTTCACCATGCTCAGATCAGTTTGATAATAAAAAATTGTACGTCAGTGTTTGGAGGGGATAGCCAACAGTGTGTAACCTGTAAAGATAAAAGTTTTGATTCTGTTGTTCAGCCACTCAGTCATGGCCGGCTCTTTGCGACCCAGGGACTCCAGTGCGCCAGGCCTCCCTGTCCTTCACCATCTCCCAGAGTTCACCCAAACTCATGGCCACTGAGTCAGTGATGCCATCCGACCATCCTATCTTCTGTCTTCCCTTTCTCATCCTGCCTTCAATCTTTCCCAGCATCAGGGTCTTTTCTAATGAGTCAGCTCTTCACATCAAGTGGCCAAAATTTTAGACCTTCAGCTTCAACATCAGTCCTTCCAATGAATATTCAGGACTGATTTCCTTTAGGATGGACTGTATTGATCTCCTTGCAGTCCAAGGGACTGTCAAGAGCCTTCTCCAACACCACAGTTCAAAAGCATCAATTCTTTGGCACTCAGCCTTCTTTATGGTCCAATTCTCACATCCATATATCTTTAAAAACATTTAATCAATAAAAGTTTTGATTAAATGCTTTTAAAGAGAATTTCAGGGTATGTTATGATTAGGGTTAAAACATAGGGGGGTGGGCTTCCTTGGTGGTTCAGTGGTTGAAATGCTATGCTTCCACTGCAGAGGGCATGGTTTTGACCCCTTATTGGGGAGCTTCCACATACTACACAGTATGGCAAAACAAGCAAACAAAATGTATGGCAATTGAAGCAACTGACATTCTCAAAAATAAACAAGCAGCTCATGCAGTTCAATTCCAGAAAAATAAACGACCCAATCAAAAAATGGGCCAAAGAACTAAACAGACATTTCTCCAAAGAAGACATACAGATGGCTAACAAACACGTGAAAAGATGCTCAACATCACTCATTATCAGAGAAATGCAGATCAAAACCACAATGAGATACCATTTCACACCAGTCAGAATGGCTCCTATCAAAAAGTCTACAAACAATAAATGTTGGAGAAGGTGTGGAGAAAAGGGAACCCTCTTACACTGTTGATGGGAATGCAAACTAATACAGTCACTATGGAGAACAGTGTAAAGATTCCTTAAAAAACTGGAAATAGAACTGCCATATGACCCAGCAATCCCACTGCTGGGCATACATACTGAGGAACCAGAATTGAAAGAGACACGTGTACCCTAATGTTAGTTGCAGCACTGTTTACAATAGCCAAGACATAGAAGCAACCTAGATATCCAGTGGCAGACGAATGGATAAGAAAGCTGTGGTACATATACACAATGGAATATTACTCAGCTATTAAAAAGAATGCATTTGAATCAGTCCTAATGAGGTAGATGAAACTGGAGCCTATTATACAGAATGAAGTAAGTCAGAAAGAAAAACACCAATATAGTATGCTGATGCTGCTGCTAAGTCGCTTCAGTCGTGTCCAACTCTGTGTGACCCCATAGACGGCAGCCCACCAGGCTGCCCCGTCCCTGGGATTCTCCAGGCAAGAACATTGGAGTGGGTTGCCATTTCCTTCTCCAATGCAGGAAAATGAAAAGTGAAAGTGAAGTCGCTCAGTCGTGTCCAAATCTTAGCAACCCCATGGACTGCAGACCACCAGGCTCCTCTGTCCATGGGATTTTCCAGGCAAGAGTACTGGAGTGGGGTGCCATTGCCTTCTCCCCAATATAGTATATTAATGCATATATATATGGAATTTAGAAAGATGGTAACGATGACCCTGTATGCAAGACAGCAAAAGAAACACAAATGTAAAGAACAGACTTTTGGACTCTATGGGAGAAGGTAAGAGTGGGACGATTTGAGAGAATAGCACTGAAACATGTATATTACCATATGTGAAATAGATCACCAGTCCAGGTTCAATGCATGAGACAGGGTGCTCAAGGCTGGTGTACTGAGATGAACCTGAGGGATGGGATGGGAAGGGATGTGGGATGGGGTTTCAGGATGGGGAACCAATGTACGCCCATGGCTGATTCATGTCAATGGGCAAAAACCACTACAATATTATAAAGCAATTAGCCTCCAATTAAAATACATAAATTAATTTTTTTTAATGTATGGGCAGATGTTTGCCTCTTTCCACCCTTACTAGATCAGGCTGACTTAACTCCATCCTTATAGTGAATAGTCTACTGCAGATATGTCTCTTCCTCTCTGGAATGGATGTCAGATCACCTCCCATTGCCCACATTCTATTCAGTTTGGCTCCCTACCTATGATCTCATTGTTTACATGGACTCCTTGATGAATGATGCCTATTCAAATTGGCTATCCTCACTTTGTCCTAGTTCCTCCGAAAATATTTCCAACGTTAGCCTACTAGTTTCAAAAATCTCTACCTTAGGTAATACAGTCCCTGCTTTCATAGCCTGTCTCGATATATAGAATGAATTAGGTGTGAAGACTGTTACTCATCCTATGTACTGGGCCTGCCCATCAAGATTTGTTAGAAGGAATATAGGTGGGCCCATCTGAAACTGAGCACTATTGTATGTAGCAGCCTCTTTAAGTCCAATCCCACCTTATACATTATTACTAGTCATTAAGTTTTAGATCCTTTACCATTAGTTATGAAAATTTTGAAAAATTTAGACAGAAGATAATAAGGTAATTTAATCACTAGATAGGTAAGCAAAAAGAACTTGCTGAATTAACTACAAGAAAGTAGTTACTTGTCAAAATCCATGGCTTAAAAGCAGAAAAGAAGACTAATGTTTTCACGACTGATTTTTCTTCCTTTATGTGCAGTCGCTTTCTATTCTCTTTTTCACGACTTCTACTTCACCTTTCCTATATTCTAAGCACATGAAAACTACCTGTCTCCCATGACCTTGAACTTGAGGATAAGGTACTATTTGATAGTTTAATCCATACATCCAGTTAAAATTATTAGCCAATATGGGATGCTTTTAGAGAGACCTGAATAGAGGACTCTGATACAGATTGCAGATAGAACAAAGAAGGTTCTAAATCGTCACAAGTGAACCAATTTACTTATAATAGTATGTCCCTCTCATATACTGCTTCACTTGGGTGTTCTACTCCATAATGCAACAATAGTGACAGTAAAACAATAAATTGGTATTGTCACTGTTTATCTGTCTGTGAATATAATTAATGAGTCATTCCTCTCTTTATGTATTAACAAAATCAAATAAATAAGACACCTCAAAGAAAATGAAAGTAATTCTCACTTGTGAATTTTTTTGTCATCCAGCTAATTAACTCTCGTTTTCATTCAGATTGCCACAGAAACTAATGTCCTAGCAAAACTTTCTCTACTAAAATAATCCTACTTATTCTGCCAGGCTTACCTCAATTATACCTTGTCTGAAAAGTTTCTCTACCCACTCCCCTTTCCAGCAGAATTATTCTTTCAATATCAATATGAACACTTATTAAGGCACTGATAAATTTGTATCACACTTGGCTGTCCAAGAAGAAATATTTTATGCTCCATGATGGTAAGAAACAAACTTTTATTTTAGTAAACCCTTTTTCCACACAAAGTCTATAACATATTAGGAGCTCAAAGGACGTTTGTTGAATTTGTTATTGATGATAGTAGGTTCAAAGATGTATTAAACCTAGGGGCTTCCCTGGTGGCTCAGAGGTTAAAGCATCCGCCTGCAATGTGGGAGACCTGGGTTCAGTCGCTGGGTCAGGAAGATCCCCTGGCGAAGGAAATGGCAACCCACTCCAGTATTCTTGCCCGGAGAATCCCATTGACAGAGGAGCCTGGTGGGCTACAGTCCATGGGGTCGAAAAGAGTCGGACACGACTGAGCGACTTCACTTCACTTCTTAAACCTAACACCCAATTAGCACCCTACTCGTCACTGCCGTTTTCATCATTATTAAAGAAGAATATGGTAATTTTTTAATGCCCCACGTTGTTGTTGTTTACTTGCTAAGTCACATCTGATTCTTTGTGACCCCACAGACTGTAACTGGCCAGGCTCCTCAGCCCATGGGACTTTCCAGGCAAGAGTAGGGAGTGGGTTGCCATTTCCTTCTCCAGGGGATCTTCCTGATCCAGGGATCAAACCTGTGTCTCCTATATTGGCAGGCAGATTCTTTACAGCTGATCCACCAGGGAAGCCCTATGTGCCCCACCCCACTCCGTACACACACACAGACTAATAAAATTCCTGGAAATATGAAGATAATCAGAGACAAGGGTGAAATGAACCCTAATTAAAATACATTTACAATTAATTTAAAAATTAGATATCATGGAGTTCTCTGGTTGCCTAGTGGTTAGAATTCTGAGCTTTCACCACCGTAGTCTGGGTTCAGTCCCTGGTCAGGGAACTGAGACTTTGCATGGTGCAACCAAAATAAATCAGCATTTTTAAAAACACACAAAAATTAAGCACATGATCATGATGAAAGCACAGATGTAGGGAGGGTATATTTATGAATAATAAGAGCTCTATTTTAATAGCTAAATACCTACTAGAGGTTATCATCTGTACTTTCAAAGTATATAGACTGTACCCATGTTTGCATCAATATTTTGACCTAAAAAATAGAAGTGACATTTTTCTCTCAATTACTGTTTTTTTAATTGAATACATTAGATTATTACTACTTTATGAAACTTTTTCTTCCTCAATGGCTTTTTAAAATATATTCAGAGGACTCTACCAGATAATAGTATTGTATTACCGACACAATAGACATGAGTTTGAGCAAACTCTGGGAGCTGGGGGAGGACAGGGAAGCTTGACATGCTACAGTCCATGTGGTTGCAGAGTCGGGCACAACTTAACAACTGAATAACAACACCACCACCAGATAAAGCAGCAGTCATATCATTGTCGCCCCTCATCTAGAGCCAGTGCTGGGCCACGTACTTTGTTTCATCACTACATTTGCAGTATCATTAACCACTGTATTAAATTAGGCATTGTTGTCCTTATTTAGAGCCCTAAGCACACAAAATCAGTACTGAAGCCAGGATTTCAATACAAGTCAGTCTGACAATTATTTCAGTGTATCATGCCATCTCTTACAGCAGTATTGTTTGACCATGTTTTCAGCCTGTTCCAAGTCAGAGAAATCCTTGACTTACAAATTTATGTTGTACAAATGGAGTCATATTTTCAGTGATTAATATGACTTAATACACAGTAGAACCATGTTCAGGAACTTTTGACAAAACCAAGTGGTCCTAATTCATTTTACTTACTTGTGGCAATAATGTACAAGCTATTTTCTTCTCTTCAAGATCCCACTAAATTTGGTAAAGTAAGCTTATGTCTAATTTCAGCCATTCTGTCAGAATGGGCACAAACCCAGTCACACAGCTCAGAAACACTTGCAGACACTTTATAGGGATTTAAAAATTTTTTGTGCCTTTGGAATTTAAATGTACTGGCAGTCATGCAAGAGGCTGAATTCATGTCTTTTGCTTTGAAGGCAATCTTGATTAGGAAGAATTACTGCTAAGCAAATGTCCAGAGTTCCTCAATTAACTGAGCTCTGATGATGTCATTAGAGGGTTTCCATTAGAGAATGATAATAGCATTTCTATATTTCTGTCTATAAAACCAGTGACTAAGCATCTCAAAAGCACTTTTGCTATTTGACTTTTTAAATATATTGTCAAGATCAACATTTTCTCTTTGGAAAAATATGTTTTCATTCATTCTTTACATATATATAAAGAATGAATATATATATATATAGTCTTTCTCTGATTGGAAACACAGCAAAGACAATTCTTGATCCTCACTCAAATAACAAAAATAGTCACATAACAAATTTTAATTTCATTACATTTATAATTTAGCCTTAAAGTCCAGTTAGTCCCAAGTTTATTTTTTCAGATAGAGTAAAATTTGATCATTTATAACCACAATAACAAAAATTCAGAAG
>SJYC01077953.1:28-10348 GCA_006408675.1 Madoqua kirkii | reverse complement strand
CCTAAACAGTTGTATGTCTATTGTCACTTATAAATTGCTAAATTTAAAGAAAGCATTGAAATATCAGATAATGTTTTCCTTTATCACTAAAATAGGAAGAAAGAAGAAGGTACAACTATTTTGCTATAAATAATAGTTCTAGAAAAACATTCTCCTTTCATTTGGCTCTCTAGATGGTTCTATTTACTTTCCTTAACAGCCATTCTGCTATTTGTAACAAACCCATGACTTAAGTTATATATCGTCATTATTTTGGAATGTTCCACCAACTCTCATACATCATTCTCTTTGGATTTAATGTATGTTTAGTAAACAGCATCAGTTCACCCAATTAATATGATTCATTCATTTGGTCCCTCATTCACAACAGTTTTTAAATGTCCATGCTGGAAATCCTTTACAAATTTTATAATAAACTTGGGGAAGCAAAAATTAAACTCAGTAAGCACAGAATTACTACTGAAGTGGCCAAGTCACTTAATCCCTTGAAAATAAGACTCGTTTACCCTGCCTCTATGCCAAGATTGGGCCTGAGAATTCCTGGAAACATAACCCAACTTTACCAAGGGCTCTATACAGCCAGTCCCCAGAGGTCTTGCCTACTTACCCTGTGCCTAGCATATGGTTAGGCACTGGAGAGTGAACAATGTCCATATTTTCATGGAGGTTACATCCTAGGGCAGGCAGGAGACAAGGAGCAAGGTAAACATGATAATGAAAAAACATGTCCAGAAAAGGCTGCTCTGAGGATACATTTTGACTCGAAAGATGAGAATACACCAACCAACCATGAAACCATGTGAGAGGAAAGTTTCAGACAGAACCAACAAGTACAAGCATAGAAACCTGTATTGTCACATGAACCAGGGAAGACATACATGACCAAATGCAATTACGAGTGTCTTGAACAGGAAATACGACAGTAAGGAAAAGACAAGAAACACTGAACCAAATCTGAAATCCAAACCGGGCCATGAAACTAGGATTGGATTTTGGTGGGTAGCAGTGATCAATTTAAGCAGCAAAGGCAAAGGGAGGAATTAACAACTGAGAGGAAGTATAAAGGCAGTTCTAAGAAAGGAGAAGAGCTTGTGAAAAGAGCAGTTCAGAAATGTACACTGAGGGTCAGACTTTAAAAATTCATGAAAAACAGATGGAGGAATTTAGACATTTTCCTGTGAAGAAGAAGAAACTTCCTGAACTTTTCAGGTGGCACAGTGGATAAGAATCCACTTGCCAATGCAAGGCACACTGGGGACCAAGTTTTGATCCTTGGTCCAGGAAAATTCCACATGCTTGGGCTAACTCAGCCCAAGCTTGAGGGCCTGCAATCCATGACTGCTGAGCCCAATCGCCCTAGAGCCTGTGCTCAGCAAAAGAGAAGCCACCCCAATAAGAAGCCCATGCACCGCAAGGAAGAAGAACCCCCCCCAACCCCACCGCTGGCCACAACTAGAGAGCCCTCATGAAAGCAATGAAGACCCAGCACAGTCCAAAATGAATTAATTTAAAAAAGAAAGAAAGAAACCTTACCTGCTATCACCGAAGTGAAAGAAGGGGGATAATTTAGGAGATTGGGATTAACATGTACATACTACCACATATAAATAGGTAACCAACAAGCACCTACTATACAGCACAGGGAACTATCCTTAATATTTTGCAATAATCTATAAGGGAAAAGAATATGAAAAAGAGTAGATAGATATAACCAAATCACTTTACTGTACCCTTGAAACTAGCCAAGAAGCTGTCAATCAGCTATACTTCAACAACAAAAAATATTTTTTGCAAAGAGAATAAATGAATGTGGCAAATTCGAAAAAAAGAAAAAAAAACTTCTCGGCTATTAAGTGATAGAAGTAGTTAGTTACACTATTTTGTTTTCAATATAGTAATTGATTGTCAAAGATGGGTGTTGGTTTCTTGGCCTAGGAAGGGAATGACATTATTAACCTGGCAGAGATTGAAGAATGGAGACTGTAATGTGGGGAGGGGAAACCCAGAATTATTACTGTGTCAAAAAGGAATGGTCACCTCCCAAGGGAGGAGAATTATCAAAATGGGAAAGACTAGGTTGAGGCAATTTGACAAAACTCAGCTACAGGAATAAACCAGGCCATTTGATATGAGAAGATAATCTGTATCAAATGGATGATTCAAACACTCAATCTAGAGACTTAATGACTTATACGTGGTATGTATTTAATAGTGTTTTATTAAGAATTAAGCAATGAGTCAGACACAACTGAGTGACTGAAGATATAATCTCCAAATTGCCTCTTACTTCATATATTTATGTCTGAACAAGTTAAGTCAGTTTATTCTTAGTTGGGATCAGTTTTGCCACCTGAAAGTTGTGAAAAACAATTTAGAGGAAAAGGAGATTTAGGATTATAAAATGTATCCTCTGCTTTTAAGTCCTCAGAGGGGCAGACATGATTGCTTAAAGAAGAAACTCTTCTTTAACACCCCAGTATACTGAGGTCTTCTGATGGAGTGTAAACTCTGAGATTAAGGGGAATCTTTGCAGCATCACCCCAACCTTGTTAAGTAGATTTACCCAAAATTGAACAGCAAAGTTTAACCAAACCTTTGACCTCAAATTACATATCTATAGCCATTTCCCACTGCTTGTTCACATTTGATTAAATAGCCCCTCACTGACTCAGTGGATATGAAGTTAAGCAAACTCTGGGAGATAGTGGAGGACAGAGGAGCCTGGCATGCTGCAGTCCATGGGGTCACAAAAGAGTCAGACACAACTTAGAGACTGAACAAAACAAATTCCCAGATAAATTAAGTGAGCCTTAGAAGTCAAAGAAAAAGCTCCCAAATAAATAGTAAATGGGAATGTTTCTGAGTTTTTGTCTACAGTTGCTTGCTTTGTTCCCTGATAACTTTTTTTTAAAATTCACATTAAAAGGTAACAATTTCATTGTTGAACATTTAGAAAAACGTATGTGCCATCCTTTTTTGTTTATCCCTCATGATTATGGGTATTTTTGTCTTTTTATTCCAAGTCATGATTGTGTTCCCTTAACAAAGAATCTTTTAAGAAGTAAAAGCCGCCACCGTAAAGCATAGACGTTACTACTGCGGACTCCCCATTTTCCTCCACGTCTTTTCCCAATTATGTTTGAAAAGCAAATTCTTGTAGGGAATTATGAAAGGAAACAAACATGAAGACAAGGTAGAAGGGGTCCAGGTGATTTGGGTGTTTACAGAGAATTGGTAACCCCATGCCTCAGATAAAGAGCAGGTAACAAGACGTCTGCAGAATGGCTACTTGGCCACATGACAGAAGATTATGTGTGTAGGATTGCTGGTTCAGAGACTCCATTTAGAATTAAGGACTTTAGCATCTTACACATGGTAAGTGATAGATATTATTACATAAGTAGTACACAGTGATACACAATAGCATGCATTTGATCATGTATTTCTAGATTTCATCTTAACATTTACACACATCATGAATTAATTCTTAAACAAAAAAAGCCAGTTTATTCTTAGTGGGAACCACTTTTACCACGTGAAAAAGAGAAAAACAGGACTTCCCTGGCGACCCAGTAGTTAAGACTCACCCTCCCAGGGCTTCCATTGCATGGGGCATGTGTTCGATCCCTGGTCTGGGAACTAAGATGCCACATGCCATGTGGCACCACCACAAAAAGAAATGAGAAAAACAATTTGAGGAAGCATGAAGAGATTTGGGATACAAAATGCACGATGACAGGGTAAACGTTGGACTATATCTGCAGGAGTTCACAGGACTCAAGCTTGGCACAGAGGCATGAAAACAACTCTTAGATTTGAAGGCATGCTGGGCTTATCATGGATAATGAGAATATGCCAAAAGCTGAAGATTCTATTTAAAAGTTTGGAACTTTACAATATCCACAGGACATTTGCACAAATTTGGAGGATTTTAAGAAGAAATAAGTTTCAACAGTGTTTGAAATTAAATGTCCTAGCCAGATGGCAACTGGGAACAGTTTAACTTTGACTAGAAAAATGGAAGAAACATGGTGTTTCTTACGTCCTGGCTTATAGGAGTCGTAGCCTAGTTATATAGAAGAAAAAAAATAGAAATCATACACCCTAACACCCAAGTTAACAATGGTTAACATTTGTTGTATTATCATTCTGGTTTTTTGTTCTATGCATGTACATATGCTTTTCCATATCATTACACTGTATACCTTGTTTTATTTCTATTTCTCCCTATTCACAGTGTGTTGGAAATATTTAACATGCCAATTTTTAACAATTGTGTAGAATTACAATATATGGTACACTAGAATTTTTTAAAGGACAAGTATTTTAGGATATGCTGTTTCCAACTTTTCACTGTTATAAACAATGCTTTGATAAATTTTTTGTAACTAAAACTCAATTGAAACAAAAATTAATCAAAGAGGCAAGCTTTGATTTGAGAAGCAATGGGAAATTTAACATTTGCATGTTTCCTTGTGGAGAACACTCTAGATTAGGTAGATGGATGTCTACCATCCTATATATTCAAAGGGATCTAAGTGGAAAGGAAGCATTGTACACTAGAACTGGAAGAATAAACTTGAGAAGAGAATAGCAACCATGTATTGAGAGTCCAGAAAACATATTGATGCTCTTTCATTCAGCTGCACTGTGACAAGGTATTACCCACATTAATTAATAATTAACAATATTCCCATATAAATGAAACACTAAGGCACAGTTTACCTAACTGCCCAAGGTTAAGTTAGTAAGTGTTAGAGTAGAGATCCAGATTCAAGTCTTCCTGATTTCAAAGCCCATGTCTTTTTTAATTGCTTTTTTTTTTCTTTCTTTTAAAGTGGATAACTTAAAACAAGTTTGACCAACACTGTACATAGGCAAGATTTTAGCTAATAATAATAGCATTTATTCTGCTCTAAAATATGTAAGAGATGATGAAGGAAGCAGGATGTTCAAATTTCTGGAAACGCTCTTCTTGGTGGGCCAGCAGAGGCAAGCTTGCATGTTCCTCTCCAGGTGAGACTGCACACACAGAACTTCTTAAGCCTGCTTTATGTAGAGACGAAAATTACATGTTTGTTTCCAAAGCTCTTTTCCCCCAGATGAACTATTTTAGTTAAGAATAAAGGGGAAGTGAAAATATAATGTCGATAAACATTTTTAGAGACGCTCACTCACTGGATCTTTATTTTCTAAACATTTTCAATGTAAATTAATATATATGCAGCTATTTCAGGTGTCTGTTCTTTAGAAAAATGCCACAAGTCACGGAAGACTTAAGAGGTTTTAAGTTTCTGTTCCTATTCTGGGGCTACTTTTCAGCACCCTTAAATGAAAGCATGATGACTCATCAGAATTGTGTTGTGTCTTCCAGGGGAATATTTACAAATCGAGTAGCTATCAAACAAAGGAAAACTCAGAAACATCTGGTCTCTTCCAGTGAATAAGCAACTACTGTTGCTTTCTGGGTAAGAGAGGTTAATCCCCTGGTTGATGTTGTTATTAGTGGCTCAGTCATATTTGATTCTTTGCAACCCCATGGCCTGGGACCCCATAGCCCACCAGGCCCCTCTGTCCGTGGGATTTCCCAGACAAGAATACTAGAGTGGATTGTCTTTTCCTTCTTCAGGGGGTCTTCTGGACCTGTATTCCCTGCATTGGCAGGCAGATTTTTCTATCACTGAGCCACCAGGGAAGCCCCAAGCCAAAGACACAGCTGTGGACCTAAGGTATATGTCAAACCCTTAAGTGACTTAGGGTATGCTTGATTCACAAGTAAAGGCAACACTGGTTTTTATCCTGTCTCTCTGGTAGGTAGAGCTGTTCAGTTCACTTCAGTCGCTCCATCATGTCCAACTCTTTGCAACCTCATGAATCGCAGCACGACAGGCCTCCCTGTCCATCACCAACTCCCAGAGTTCACTCAGACTCACATCCATCGAGTCAGTGATGCCATCCAGCCATCTCATCCTCGGTCGTCCCCTTCTCCTCCTGCCCCCAATCCCTCCCAGCATCAGAGTCTTTTCCAGTGATTCAACTCTTCTCATGAGGTGGCCAAAGTACTGGAGTTTCAGCTTTAGCATCATTCCTTCCAAAGAAATCCCAGGGCTGAGGCATACACAAATTTAATTTTTGGGCCACTGTGAATAAGACAAAATGTTATAGCTTTGTGAACTATATAACTAGAAAAATCATATACACAAAAATGTTATAACTGTCCTTTCACAGGAATGAAAAGCCTTACCATTTGCTGTGAGATTATGTGCTCTTTGAATTTTGGTGTTAAGGACTTTCCTGGCCATCCAGTGTCTGGGACTCCACGTTTGCACTCCATGGGGTGTGGGTTCAGTCCCTGGTTAGGGAACTGAAATCTTGCATGCTGTGGGATGTGGCAAAAAATAATTCAATATAAAAATGATTAATAAAATGAATTTTAAAAAATTTTAGCATTAAAAATAGCAATCCAAATTTTTATTGGGGCTATTGCTTTGTTTTGTTTTTTGGAGGGGAGAGGGAAGTAGTTCTTGATCCCTAATATCCAAAGGTCTGAGAACCAAAATTTTGAACCCTTTTCCGAAAGGCTAGAAAATCTTGCTTTCTTAAAATTCTTCCAGCAGTACAAACATTTAAAATCTCACAATGAGTGTTGTCATCAAGAAAGAAGACTTCCCAGGCTGCATAATGTGATAAGTCATCATACCAAACTTCTTCTTGCTTTTTCTGCAGTTAATACAATCTACCTTATTATCTGGAAGATGTATTTTCCCAGAGGCACATATAGATATACACATATATGTTCCCCACTTGCATTCATTTTCATTCCAAAGCTTTCTCCAATAGGATCCAATAAGATCATGATCACTGTGATACACCAATCTTTTGTCACTTCCTTCAATGGCTCCCGACTTCCTTTGGGATGCTACCCATTCTCTTTGACACCATCTCAGAATATCTTGACCCAGTAATCATCAGCCATTACTCATATTTGCATGAATATATGATATTTATTTTCCTCTTTCTGACCTCACCCTGTCTCTACAGATCAGTCAGTTTCATTCCTTTTTATGGCTGAGTAGTATTCCACTGTATATATGTACCACCTCTTCTTTATCCATGCATCTGTCAACGGGCACTTAGATTGCTCCTATGTCCTGAGTATCATAAGCAGTGCTATTGTGGACACTGGGGTGCATGTGCTTTTCTGAATTGTGGTTTTCTCAGGGTATATGCCCAGTAATGGGATTTCTGAGTCATAATGGTAGCTCTATTTGTAGGTTTTTTTGTTTGTTTGTTCCATGGCTATGTAGACTTCTTTCAGTTCAAAGAATATCTCATGCTCTTGACTATCTAACTATCATTCCGTGTATTCCATTTCTTTTTCATCATCTCTGCCATGCTGGCATCTAGTTAATTTCAATTTTCAATTTAAACATTGTTCCAAAAAGATTTAACCAGGTCAACACTTCCCTTCTTCTGCCCAGACAAACCAGGCTTCTCCCCTGTTCCTTCTATTTCCCCAGGGTATCTCCATCTTAAAACTTCAAGTTATTATGCAATGCCTACATTCCCTACAGTTTCATGCTCTGGACTATACTGTTGTACAGCAAAGGAACTGTCTATTTTGTGCTCTGCTTTAAAACCAATGAAAAGGTCAACTTTCATTCCAATCCCAAAGAAAGGCAATGCCAAAGAATGCTCAAACTACCACACAACTGCACTCATCTCACACACTAGTAAAGTAATGCTCAAAATTCTCCAAGCCAGGCTTCAACGGTATGTGAACCATGAACTTCCAGATATTCAAGCTGGATTTCGAAAAGGCAGAGGAACCAGAGATTAAATTGATATCATCCGTTAGATCATCAAAAAGCAAGAGTTTCAGAAAAACATCTACTTTTGCTTTCCTGACTATGACAAAGTCTTTGACTGTGTGGATCACAACAAACTGTGGAAAATTCTTCAAGAGATGGGTATACCAGACCACCTGACCTGCCTCTTGAGAAATCTGTATGCAGGTCAGGAAGCAACAGTCAGACTGGTTCCAAATAGGGAAAGGAGTACATCAAGGCTGTATATTGTTACCCTGTTTATTTAATTTATATGCAGAGTACATCATGAGAAGTACTGGGTGGATGAAGCACAAGTTGGAGTCAAGATTGCCAGAAGAAATATCAATAACCTCAGCTATGCAGATGACACAACCATTATTGCAGAAAGCAAAGAAGAACTAAAGAGCCTCTTGATGAAAGTGAAAGAAGAGAGTGAAAAAACTGGCTTAAAGCTCAACATTCAGAAAACTAAGATCATGGCATCTGGTCCCATCACCTCACAGCAAATAAATGGAGAAACAGTGGAAACAGTGTCAGACTTTATTTTGGGGGGCTCCAAAATCACTGCAGATGGTGACTTCAGCCATGAAATTAAAAGATACTTACTCCTCAGAAGAAAAGTTATGACCAACCTAGACAGCAATATTAAAAAGCAGAGACATTACATTGCCAACAAATGTCTGTCTAGTCAACGCTATGGTTTTTCTAGTAGTCATGTATGGATGTGAGAGTTGGACCATAAAGAAGGCTGAGCACCAAAGAATAGATGCTTTTGAACTGTGGTGTTGGAGAAGACTCTTGACAGTCCCTTGGACTGCAAGGAAATCCAACCAGTCCATCCTAAAGGAAATCAGTCCTGAATATTCATTGGAAGGACTGATAGTAAAGCTGAAACTCCAATACTTTGGCCACTTGATGTGAAGAATTAACTCATTTGAAAAGATCCTGATGCTGGGAAAGATTGAAGGCAGGAGGAGAAGGCAACAGAGGATGAGATGGTTGGATGGCATCATCGACTCAATGGACATGAGTTTGGGTATACTCCGGGAATTGATGATCGACAGGGAAGCCTGGTATGCTGCAGTCCGTGGGGTTGCTAAGAGTCACACATAACTAAGTGACTGAACTGACTGATAGGACCAGTGTAAAGCATGATACTTAAATAAGTTGATATTAACTTAACTCAATAATTTATTAATTAACTCTATAAATATTTTCAATGAATGAATTCTCTCTGTTTAGTTTTCTAAGCTCTTTTGTCAGATTATTTTCTATTCTATTAGTTTCAATAACTGATCTTAATTCATTCAAGAGACAATGTGATAAATCAGTATCCCACTTTCCAAGGTTTTACTTGGTTCAGTTCAGTCACTCAGTCGTGTCCGACTGTTTGCAACCCCATGAATCTGCAGCACGCCAGGCCTCCCTGTCCATCACCAACCCCCAGAGTTCACTCAGATTCATGTCCATCGAGTCAGTGATGCCATCCAGCCATCTCATCTTCTGTCGTCCCCTTCTTCTCCTGCCCCCAAACCTTCCCAGCATCAGATTTCCAATGCGTCAACTCTTTGCATGAGGTGGCCAAAGTACTAGAGTTTCAGCTTCAGCATCATTCCCTCCAAAGAACACCCAGGGCTGATCTCCTTTAGAATGGCCTGGTTGGATCTCCTTGCAGTCCAAGGGACTCTCAACAGTCTTCTCCAACACCACAGTTCAAAAACATCAGCTCTTTGGCACTCAGCTTTCTTCACAGTCCAACTCTCACATCCATACATGACCACTGGAAAAACCATAGCCTTGACTAGATGTACCTTTGTTGTCTAAGTAATGTCTCTGCTTTTCAATATGCCATCTAGGTTAGTCATAACTTTTCTTCTAAGGAGTAAGTGTCTTTTAATTTCATGGCTGCAGTCACCATCTGCAGTGATTCTGGAGCCCCCAAAAGTAAATGCAGTCACTGTTTCCACTGTTTCCCCATCTATTTCCCATGAAGCGATGGGACCAGATGCCATGATCTTCGTTTGCTCTGCATTTAATATATGATAATAACATGTTTTCCTGTAACATTTCTTCTTTGCATTACCAAATTCTGTGTTATGCTTCCCAAATTCTGATTTAATTTTTTAAAGATAAGATGCAATGAATACAGAACCAGTAATAACACAAGCTAGTATGCTTTTATTTCTCATATTAAGGTTCTAGAGTGAAGTCTTAAAACTGCAACATACCTCAACTGGATGATTGATGACAATAGGGCTTCTTTGTCATTTCTGAGGGTGTGATATGGTGAAATGGCTGAAAGTAAACAGAAAAAGTGTTTTGTCAAATAATTACTGTGGAGGAAAAGGAAATCACAATAGAAGATAATGTCATAACTATGGATTAAGTTGTCATTTAAATTTAAATAGTAATAAATTTTAAAATTTTAAATGTTGTTTAAATTTTAAAAAAGAAAAAATGGTAGGCAGTTGTGTGAAACAATGCTTACTGA